>JBBPBX010009557.1:42778-59840 GCA_038048925.1 Garcialebias charrua | reverse complement strand
GGCTGCCTCAAAAGGACATCGTCCACGTAGATCAGTGTTCCACGCTCGTGGGCGTCTGGACATGCTTTGTTCAAGAAGATGTTGAACTCTGCAGGTGAGTTAGCGTAGCCAAAGGGACACCTGTTAAAGGTGTATTGACGGCCACCAAAAGTGAAAGCTAGTTTGTACTGGTCCTCGGCGCGCACAGGGATGGTCCAAAAACCAGAGGCGACGTCGAGGGTCGAGAAGTACTTACCATTGATGACCTTGGGCAGTTCCTGTTGGAGTTGCGTCATAGGCCATCTGGATAAGGGAACTTGTTTGTTTAGCTTTCGGTAGTCTATAGTGAGTCTCCACTTACCATTTGGTTTTAACACCGGCCATAAAGGCGCAGAGTAAGTGCTGTTACAGTATCGGATGATACCTTTTTCTAACAGGTCATTAATGATTTCTCTGATAGGTTGATGTGCTGCCAGAGGAATCTTGTACTGTCTGACAAATGCAGGGGGAGCATTAGGCGGGGTTGGGATGCTCACTGTGTGGAGCGTGGTCAACCCACAATCCATCGAGTCAGCTGAGAATGATTTCTCATACTTTAAAAGAACTTTGCGAAGTCTGTCCCTTTCTTCATCAGTTTTCAGGGCGTCGGCTTGGGCGACCACCTGGTCAATCTGTGAAGCAATTGAGAGGGGTTCTTGTTCTTTGGGGAGCTCCATTGAGTCCCTTTCAGTGTCGTGAAACCTGTTTACGGGTAGTGCACTGTAAGTTTGGGGGCATAGACTGTCTCCTTTGTTGAAACCGAACCTGCGGACAGTGTCCTGGTCGGCCTCAGTGGGGGAGAAAAGAGCTATGGCCTGTGTTGGTTTCGTGAACAAGACTTGCCCCGTGTGTTGATTAGGGATCAAGTTTTCTGGGAGTCCTCCCAGAAATGGAATGCTTAGCTCAAAATCATGAAAATCAGTAGAGATCAACCATCCTAGCTGTGTGTTTTTTGGGATCAGTACCTCTTCTGTGCTTGTGTTGCACACAGCAACAGTCGTGGTTCTGCAGTCGAGGGTCACTTGGCATGTGGCCTCCATGGACAGTCCTAAGTTGAAAAACATAGGAGATGGTTGAAAGTATGCCTGTTTTGTGCTAATAGCTTGTCCTTTCATGATGTGACACATCACTGGCTTGTTCATAACCTGTGGTGGTACCGCAGTGTTATGGCTGTTAGCAATCTGACAGACCTCTGGAATGGTCTGTCCAGCTTTAAGGTTCTCTGTGGTCAGCACAGGAGAGTCCTTCGTGGCTGTATCCAGTGACCACAGTACATTGTTGTTGATGTCCACTCGGACACCTAATCTTACCAAAATGTCGGAGCCTATGTAGGTTGCATGTGGTAAGTTCGGGACCACGAGGAACGGGTGATCCAGTTCTCGTTGGTTCCAGATTAGTTTAAGGTCAATGATCCCTTTAGCGGTCATTACCTGTTTATCGTTGGGGTCTAGCGAAAAGCGGAAAGCCTTTCTGTTCATTCCTAGACCCAACTGTTTCTTAACCAAGGTTCCAAAGAAAGCTTGGCTGATCGCTGATTTCTCCGTCCAAGGGGACAGAACAGCATCATCGGTGTGGGATCCTTGAATCTCAACACCATTGACTACCTGTGGTAGGTAGTGTCCGGTGAGTGCCAACTGTTTCAGCTCGCAGAGGGGGCTCTCTTGTTGGGCCTCTACTGCCTCACCTGTAGTTGAAGGTTCACCCACAGGGATTGTGCTCTCGTCTGAGCATTCCCTTTTGCCTTCCGCTGTACCTGCCGTTAGACGGTCAGTGTTACTCTGTGTAGGCATATCGATCGGCAGTGGTTGACTCACTCTGGTCCACATTGACTGATCGCCATAATCTATAACCGCGTCGAAGCGGTTTATAAAGTCCTGGCCAACCAAAAATGGGCATGAGTCAACGGTGGACACGTATACCGGGTGGTATAGTGTCGTTACACCAATCTGCATGTGAACCATTGCTATAGCTGTTAGGGTTGTACTCGTCTCCGAGAGACCCTGCATGAAGTCATGGTTACAGTCAATGTTTTGTTGACTGTCACATTCTGGACTGTCAATGATTTGACTGTCATTACCCTGATTGTCAGCAACCTGACCATCAGTATCTTTGTGACTGCCAGCAACTGTGGCATTGTTGTTATTTGTGTGCTCTGAGCATCTGTCAACGACAGTGCTGCACAATACTCCAGGCTTGTTATCCTTGCCTGTATCATCCAAATCTTTTAAAAACCGACGTAATTTCTCCATGTCCTCTGGGGACAGAGAATTACGGCCTTTCCTCTGGGACTTTTGCGACTTTTTTCCTGTCTCGGACTGTTCTGTTCGAGGGGTAGGAGGAGCAGGTCCACGGCTCGGGGGTCCCTTCCGGGACCACCCTGGTTTCGGGGGTCCCCTCTGGGACCGCCCTTGGTTCGGGGGTTCCTGCTGGGACCACCCTTGGTTATATGGGTTACCCCTGTACCCATAATCTGTACTCCTTGGACGCGCACCCCCCTTTTGATCCTTTTGTTCACCCTCGTGGCCTGAAAGAAATCGATCTGCATTTAAATGCTCAACTCTACCCTACTTTGATTGTTCAGCCATATAAGACAGGTAATACCGCTTTTGCCCATGTTTGTGTGTGCTTGTCATGTTGCAAAATATCTCCTGAACCACAGGCCAAAAGGTAAATGAAACTCTCACAGCATAATTACTGAATAGATCGACATGCAACTGATTAACTGTACTACAGCTATTACCTTTTACAATCAACTCAGTTCAAGATGGCTGCCACAGACACTTGACCTTATGGAAACACAGAACTATGACTATAATTCAGTAAGGTGTGCCGATAAATTGGCCTATCAACTTCAATTTCCTTAATTTTGGGAAATCGGAGATCAACCGACATTTGCATGAAAAACCGATTTTACCAATTTTTTTGTAGTTTTAACAATAGTGTGAACTTCATTTATATTTCAGAGCACTCATACGAGGGGACAATTCCAAGCCATTGGTTCCGATATGTGGATGATACCTGGGTCAAAATCCAAGCCAGGGAGGTGGAAGCGTTCACCAGACACATTAACTCGGTTGATAACAACATCAAGTTCACCAGAGAGGATGCTAACGACAATAATGGTACATCCAGACCGAACAGCAGTTTCAACTTCCAAAAAGCTCGTCACGCACGCAAGTGGACGCACTTGGTGTCCAGACCAGAACGCCAGAACGCGAAACTGCTGCGGGGTGTGTGGGAGGAGCTTACCGGTATACCGAGTCCTCACTGCACTCCGCCAGGCGAGGAGCTTTTTATTTCTGTCTCTGTAGAGCAGACTTGACTGGTCGTGAAGGACTTGTCGCGAACACACAGCTACAATGAGTTTCTCTTCCATAGTCCATGACTCCGCGGGTTTTTTCTGTGTCCCACAAACAATACGTCACATAGTTGCGCAATCGTTTCCGCGTCACATAGGGACTCTCCCCCTGACCCCCTCTCTTCTCCCCCCGACTCTCCCTGATCAACCAATCAGGGAGAGTTGAACGGCGTTTGAATGTTTGAACCGCAAAATCTTCAGCTAAATCAACGTGTGCTTTGGAGGCTGACGCGGGTTCACGTGCACGGAAAAACGCTTTCCATCACGCTCAACACGCACGTGACGTGACGCCCGACGCCAAGACGCGGCTGGAGGCGCGTCCCCCATTGACTTTGCATGTAAACTGGACGCTCCTGCCGTTGAAAAGCTGTTAGGTGTGGACGTACCATAAGCTGCTTTTTTGGACCGTTTGGTGCATATGGAGGGAGAGGGCAGTCTCAACATTGAAGTTTACAGAAAACCAACCCACACAGACCAGTATCTCCTGTTTGACTCTCACCATCCACTGGAGCACAAACTTTCTGTCATCAGAACCTTACAGCATCGGGCAGAACACATCCCCACAAGGACAGAAGGGAAGAAAAAGGAACAGAAACACATCAACAAATCTCTGCAAACATGTGGATATCCCAACTGGGCTTTTGTCAAGTCAGCAAGGAAATCTGCTAAACACAATAATGAACAGAAAAAGACTAACAGACGAAAAAACATTGTCATTCCTTATGTTGCTGGAGTCTCAGAGAATTTCAGAAGGATTTTCAACAAACACAACATCCCAGTACACTTCAAACCCAGCAGGACTCTCAGACAGAGGCTGGTCCACCCTAAGGACAGAACCCCCACACACAAACAGAGTGGTGTGGTGTATGCAGTCCAGTGCAGCGAGGACTGCCCAGACCGCTACATTGGAGAAACTAAGCAACCCATCCACAAAAGAATGTCCCAACACAGGAGAGCCTCCTCTGGACAAAACTCAGCTGTTCACCTCCACCTCACGGACAAGGGTCACTCTTTTGATGACCAAAATGTGCAAATTTTGGACAGAGAGCACAGATGGTTTGAGAGGGGTGTGAAGGAAGCTGTTTATGTTAAGAGAGAAAAACCTTCTCTTAACAGAGGAGGAGGTCTGAGATTTCAACTTTCCAAGACTTATAACTCAGTTTTGGGTTTGATTCCCAGACGTTTTACACCGGATGGAGCAGAGGTGTCTGGTCTGTGAATTAGACTAACAAAGTTGTTTGAGAAACCTCTGTTGTTGGTTTGTGAGGTGTTTTTTTGTCAATCTACATACAGTTGTGTGTTTTCTGCCAGAGACTTCAAGGGAACCCCCTACTGTTAAGGTGTGATCTGTCAATTTACATGTATGTGTTACCTCAGCTTGCAATTTACATATGATGGTGCGTGATTTCTTTAGACTGTTATAACTCCACACGCTCACATTTGGTTTCAGTGAATTGAAAAAGCCCCCTGGATAGAGGTCGAAACGTCTTTTTCAACAAATAAAGTCCAGTTGATCTTGTATTGAACGCCTTTTTGAATTTATCATGTCCTGGACGACTGAGAATCTTCACCAGCATTCAGAGCACTACCTCATGACCAGTTAAAAACAAGTTTGTATTGTTTCTATGATATTGTTCAAGGGTATGTTTTTCAATAAAATACTATTGGAAAATTGAACGTGCATTGTGACCTTATAACACCTGACAGTGTCGATTATAAAACAAAATCGGTATCGGCCAAAATGGGAATTGGTATGTCAGACTTTTTAGAGATTGGCGATCGGCCAGAAAACTGCACCCCTATAATTCCGCCAATATTACAGATACTAAACTTGACTTTGGTGTGGAAGTACCCGAGGGCCATACCCAACAAGTACGCTGGACAAAACACACTGCATAAGAACTTTGCTTAAAATTATGACATTAACTCTTCAGAGTCAGCACGACTCATCTGTCGGCAAAATATTTCATGAACCACTCAATGGATTTTAATAAAATGCAAAAATTAATCAATTACAGGTGAACATCCAATGATTAACTATTTGAGTCGACTAATTTGAGCGAGCTAATCAACTTTAGCCAAAACAAAAATGGGTCAAGCGCAGTCAATTTTACAGGTTTTACACTAATATTTGGTGTGGTCGTAACCATGAGTCATCCCCAACACATACTCTGAGTGGTAACTGATCAAGTTAAACTTTTACTACATGACTAGAAACAGCTGCAACTCTGTCATCTCTCAGTATACAGTAGTTTAATCTTAGAACACTGGCACAAAAAAGGTGCAAGTGATGTGCATTTCTTAAAATAATAATTGGCCTTTTAATTATTTCTGTGCTTATTAACAGGGGCAATTCTAGGATCTGACCTTTTGAAGAACTTAGCCCCCAGTACTCACAATGGCTCTGGGCTTGAACAACGCAGCCCATGGTGTGGTTTGTGAGAAACGAAAAAGCTTACAGCACAGGCGGTCTCCAATCCAAGGACTAACCAGGCTCGACCCACTTATTAGCTTCGAATGTCAGGCGTGTTCAGGGTGGTATGGCTGGAAACAAGGAGCTCATCACAAATAGGACTTTTAAAGGATCATAAACAAATACTAAACTTATGCTGCCAGAAGTTGCAACATACAGTATATCTACATAAAAACACACAAAGCAAAGCACAACTAGCTTTGGGGCAACAACATCACCAGCCTGATCAAGAAAGGTCATCAGAGACTCTACTTCCTCAGACGGCTGAGACGAGCTGGTCTGAGTAGCCCAGTCCTCACCTCCTTCTACAGGTGTGCAGTGGAGAGCATCCTGTGCTCCAGCATCAACGTGTGGCATGGAGGCTGCACAGCTGCAGAAAGAAAAGCTTTACAGAGAGTGGTGAAGGCTGCACAGAAGATGTTGGAGTCAGTCTCCCCACCATCACAGACATTTACACCTCCAGATGCAGGAAGAGAGCCACCTGCATCATGAAAGACCTCACTCACCCAGCACACACATCTTTTTGCCTCGCTCCCCTCGGGAAGGAGGTTGAGGAGTATCAAATGTAGAACCACTAGACTGAGGAACAGCTTCTACCCTGAGTCTGTTAGACTCATGAATATCTAATCAGGATAATCACTGTGGAGTAAAATAAATTCACTGTAATGCCACTTTGATTCATGATATGTGACATATGTGCTGCTGATTATCTATGTGGCTGATCTTATGCTGCTGATTATTTCATGCTGCTGTATTCATTCGTACTCATCTACAGACTCATGTTCGTGCTGCTGTTGTTCAGTGTATTATTTTGCACTATTAAGTGTTTAGCATATTTCTTAGTTTATATCTTAGATCCTTATTACTGTTTTTTTTTTTTTTACAATTTATATTTTTGCTGGTGATGGGTGCAACTGTTACCTTCGTACAGATGAACATGTGGCACTTCCTGTTTATCACTTGTATTCAGCTGCTTATGAGGTTGGCTGCTGACTTTTATCCATCTTTTACATTTTTCCAGACTAAGTTTAGGTTTTGTAAATGTAATAAACTGTATTCCACCCTTTAAACACTCAGGGTAACACTGTCTGAATTGCATGTTCTCCACTGGCGACGCTTAACCATTTTCTTCTGATTTTTCACAAAATACCTCTGTCTGCAAAGTTTTCATAATGCAAAACACCAACAATGTTGTTGTAGAAAAATGGGGTGCAGTTCCAGCAGGTATGGGATGTTTCATTTCGGGACAAATTGTGAACACATTGGTCAGTTGATGACGAGCCTACTGGATTGATTGACAGGTGGTGTTGAAAATCCAACTCATGAAAAAAAAAAAAGATTTTACTGGCCAGTTTAAGACTGTCATAATTGATTCCATATTTATTTAAAATGTATTAAATATTTTGGTGAATCTAAGGTTTGAGAGCTGAGTTTTCTTACAAAATCCGAATGATGGGTTCTTTATTTTTCAAGGTGCTGAGTTATAATTTAGGGGTTCTTGTGCACTCCCATAAAAGAGGCTAAAATCGCCACTGCTTATTAACCAACGTTTCTCTGCCTTACATCCCAGACCTAAAGTTCAGAGTTCATACCCCACCCCCTCCAGATCTTGCACCAACGTAATTTGTGGCCAGTGTTCATATCCATTCATTACCATCACATGTTCACGCCCATCAATTTGAAGATGAGTCTGTCTGCCAGAGAGATATAAGGACCAGTGATGGCAGTACTGGAAGTGGACCCACAGGGACCTAAATGTTCTGCAGGGGCCAAAAGACTAATTGAAGCCAATCCACATTTCACACAGTAAGCGTCATCCACGCAAAGTCCTCCAACACTCCCAGCGGTGCTTCCCTCATTTCCCCCACTCTGCATTAATCTCCCAGCCCTGCTGACCTGCTGACAATGCTGTGTTAAACAGTTCGGAGCTATGTCCACTCCCATCAATTTGGTCAGGGTCATGGGTGAGGTGCATGGTGGGTGTTCAGAAATGGTCCACCTTGAGATGGCTATCAGCCGCAGGTAAGGATTTTCTGAGACTGTGCGTTAAAGTCAGACAAGACCAGTAGGAAATCTGGTGATTTAGCCACATAGAAAAACTGACAGGAATAGAAACAAAGGAGCTTGAAGATGGACGTGTTTTCCAAAAGATAATCCCCTCTTTGGGAGGGAGATTTTGAGATACAGAATCTTTTCATCATCCTTTATTTTGGTGATTTATCTCCTCTCTATCCAGCAGCATGCCTGATGACTTTCTTTTTCATCTCGACAGCCTCCCAAGGCTAAAAAAATCACACATACCATATAAAGAATTGAGCCCTAAATTCAGCCATTAGGCATAAAGAAAAATGGTTTGGACAAAGACAAAACTTCCAAGTCAGAAAGTGGATGATTTGATACAGAACCAGGATCATAAACCATTCCGTATCTGAAAAGTAGCATGTTTAATTTGATAGAAGGGCTCGTTAGATAATTAAATGGCTTAACTAGAGAACAAAACTATCCAACAGATTGATATGCCTATTAGGTTGTTTGTTGCCAAACCCTTGACTCACCATCCTTGCTGCCAGCCTCTGGCTCCATCTTATTAATCTGAATACCAAATTGGCATTTAAAACATTCCACTTGGCTGCATTTCTCCAAGGTCTACCACTTCTTAAATTTGGTCCACAAGTCAGCCTAATTATTCAAAGATATCTTTCAAGGACTGGTGCAGCTTATGCTAAACCAACAATTCTGCTCATATTAATATCTGTATTTAGTTAGAAGCATTTGGTTTACCCACTTTCAGTGATGCTTTCAGTGAAAAGGGGGAACACTTTTTTTTTAATTCGGTTCTAGTGCAGTCCACTCTAAGCCCCAGTCTGGTCCTTAGCAGTTGAAGTAGTGCTGATGAGAAAAAGGTTATGGAGATTTTGGGGTGGATGTGGACAGAGAAACTGCAAACTGTGTCTTGGGGGCCACAGGTGGCTATATGTTTCCTTTGCAGAAGTTCTTTCAAGCCTTGAGCAAAACTAACATGAAAATGAATAGTATTTCAATCAAAAACCACAATAAGACAAACTATTTACAGCAAGTCACTCTGGAAACACTGAGAAATACACACAACAGCTCACCATTAATGAACATGTTAAATCAAACTTAATTAAAATGTAGATGTCTACCTTTATAAGAGGACATGTATCACAGTCCCAAATAAATATTCAGTAAACTGACATAATTCATATACTGAAGAGTGAAGACAAAAATAGACCAGAGTGGGATACTTTTTTAAAAATAGACAAGCAGTACATCAATGTCCCCCCATTGCTGAGAGATTTCAATGGTGAATGTTAGCAGTTTTTGAGATTAGTGTCTTTCTGGACTGGAATTGAACAGAGAAGGACAGTTGCCGTTGTTGGTGTGAGATATTTAAGTGGGATGGAGCTGCACTGTCTATAAGAGAGAGGTAGATTTATTTTTCTTGTCTGAGGTTGGGCAGTGACTGATCCTGGCACGCTCAGGGAGCAATTTTATCCTCCACCAAGTGCAATGGAGGAGCCAGGGTGTGGCCAATGGTAGCCTTGGCCACCATAGATTAATCTTTGGATATCCCACCATCAACCCATGAGGAATCTACACTTTGAAGCAATATAAAAAACTAGAAAGCATAGTGTGTTTAGTATGTGTGTGGTAGCAATCTTGATTTTGACATGACAACCCAATCTTTACTCCAACATACACCCACACGCCAATATAGAAGTCAACGTGTATCTTATTTTTCAAGTTATCCAGGCCACACGACTTAAATATATACATGTATATCTTGGATTTTTGATGTGACAATCCAGTTTTTGATAGGAACCTTTCTTACACCTATGCAGCTACACAGCAAAAGGCAAGTTGACACCTCTCATTTTTCAAGTAATAATGCTCACAAGATGAATGGACATCTATGGCGGCAGCCATCTTGGATTTTGACGCTGCAACCACATTTTCTAAAGGAACTTTTTTTTACCATGTAGCTATACACAAAAATAGAAGTCAACCCCTCACTTGTTTTTTCAAGTTATCATGCTCACAACATACACAGATGGAGGGACAGATGGTATTTCCAATTCCCCCTCTTTGTTCCGTGATGAGGGACATAAAGACTTGAAAAATGTAGTTATAAGGACTGAAAACAGCCAGAATATTACCAATGAAAAAGCAAAAATGTTTAATAGAACTGTAAAGTGTTCCTCTTTGAGTATTGTGCCAGCAGCTGACTGGGAAATAAAAGCAACTACTTGGCAACTGGCAGCCAAGTCGAAGTCCAATTCAGGTAACAGATTTTATTAGTGAAACAGAGAGAAAGAAAATGTTCACTTTATCTTTTTGATGTGACAAATCTAATGCCCAGCTGAACAACAGAAATACAGAGATGATGTGCGCAAACATAGTCTGTCAAAAGTAGCCTAATTCTTCTTTTGCTAAGTGAGACCAATCAGATAGTGTGCTCTTTTGCTTCTGAATGGACAGAGACTGATGGCCTTTTATTGGCGGGAGAACTGAAGAAACAGGAATGAACTGAGGAAAAAGAGAACAGCGAGAAAGAGAAGTTTGACAGAGGGGAGTGACTGTAACACTGCAGAGAAGAATGTTTTCTTTCCATGTGTCACTGGAATGGGATTCCACAAAGTAACACAAGACAATGCACATAGACAAGGAAAGAAATGCAGATACATGTCAATAAATGGACACCAAAGCACTTCTTGTTCTGATGTTTTGTACACTGAGCTATTCATCTGAGTTTTATGGGTCCAGAAAAAAAAACTTCTAAAGACCAAATATAGTATTCTTAAAGTAACTAGGCTTTATAGAGAACATAAAAACCTTAAAGTGTAACTCACCCTGAAAATAACTTTTTTTAGCACTATGTCTGTGTTAGTTTTCATATATTTGTGCGTATTTGTTTAAATCGGCAATATTTGGTCTAAAAACGTGTTTACGGTGGTCCTATGGGTTGAACTGGTGAATTACACCTTAATTTTCCGATTGGTCTACGATTCGCACTGTGACGTGTTTTCGCACTCTGTCGTCAAGAAAGTGGTTCAAGCAGAGCCAATCCCCTCCAGAGATGGAAGGTCCGCGCTGCAGTTCATACCTCAAATGGAAGTGGTACATTGCACTCCGGAAAAGTACTGCAAAGAAGCATATTATAGTTTTCAGATTGGCAATAGTTATTTGTATATTTTAACTTATTTATTTTAGGAATACTTTTCACTACATCAAAACTATTTGGTTGTATTTGTTTTCTTATATTGCGATGGACAAGTAATACATAGATGCCACGATAGGGCAATGGTGTAGGTGCGGGTTTGGGATCCGACAGACCCAGGTTCGAACCCCGGTCACGGCATATCTTGTATTATTTTCTTCCTTTTGTTTCGGATAGATCGGGTGAGTACATAAGTATTCTTTGTTGTTGCTTGTTGTTTATTACTAATGTAATTTTAACATTCAGAAACAATAACGGTCTCTCGTCCTGGCCACACCTCCTCGCTCAACCCCCACCCGCCTCCCCCTCCTTTAGGCGGTGTCTGTTGACACTCCCACTTTGTTGCATTTTTTGAATTTCGTCTTGGGGGCGGAGCTACCATTTCACAGTGGGGTGAGCCGCTCTTCAACAACCTACCCAATTAACTTTGTTTTATTAAGTGATTGTTCAGGACCTTTAACTCAGAGACTTGTCCATGGTGTAGGCTACTTGCCTCTCTCTCACCCCTTAAATGTTGTGACATGCATCAGGTCCCACACAACCATGAATATATGGTTGGAGTATGATATATGCACTATACTTCCTAAGAAGACTAAGGAAGTTTGGTATGAACACCAGCATACTCAATAATTTTTATGTGGCCGGTGTTTCACATAAAAATGTGCATCACTGAGAGCCTGCCTACAGGCTGCATCACTGGATGGTATGGTATGGGACCTGCACCAGTTAGAGCCAGAAAGCTCTACAGAGGGTGGTGCAAACAGCAGAGGATATCACTGGTAGCCGTCTCCACACCATCCAGGACATCCACCACAGCCAATCTGCATAAAGCACACAGCATCATTAAGGACCACACCCACCCAGCACAAGGACTCTTATATCTACTACCCTAGGACAGACGATGCAGGGGTCTGCCAGTGCACATGAAAATATTCAAAGACAGTTAGTACCCACAAGCTGTCAGATTACTGAACTCTTGACAATAATACTGAACAATTGAAAATAAAAGTGTACCAAGCCACATCTGTGACATCTAATATGTTTATTGCTGCTGCACTATGTGGCTGTATCATGCATGCTACAACCTTACCATCATAATTCAATTGATCTCAGTGTTACTCACTACCTGTGCAATAACCTGCCCCACAACCTGTGTAGTATATGTTCTGTGCATTATGTATTATAATGTGCATTTAAGCTTATATTACTGCCTGTGAAATACTTTTTTATACTAATCCATCCTACTTGTACCATTATATTCTACCATGTTGTAGTTTACTATATTTCTTTTGGATCTTATAAATATTAGATTTCTTTTTGGTGCTTTATTTTGTACCCTTAATACGTTGTACATGCTTTTGTATTTAACAAAATGCTAAATGAGTATTATTTTGAAAATAACAGTTTATGATTAATTAATTTAAGAAAACTTTTGAAATGAACATGGGCTGATTTTAACCTAAAAAAAATTAATTATCATTTATCAACAGTATGGACTCTAGACCTGGACATATTTTCTGTCAGAGGAGAGTTTCTGTGCAAGTGCCACCATACATCTCTAGCTTTCTTGAGATGGGCTTGCAACCCAAGACGACTCTCACTTTTGAAAGAAAATTTGTCACACAAATGTTTTGACCATGTTTAAAATCCAAGCAACACATATGTGTGTCACTGAAGCAAGGAAATCGACAACCCCCATTAATAGACAGACTGGTCTCACAAATGCTTTTTGCCAATGAATGGCCAGTAGTCAAAACTCATTGAGATACCACCATAACCATTTGACAGAATGCTATTAACCGGTTTCATACAACACTTAGAGAAAAAACAAAGGAAGAATGGCATGTTGAAGATTATATGCTGTTGATACACTTCTAGCCATAGAGCCAAGATAGTAAGTTTCTTTCGACTGCTCCCTTCTTCAGAGGTTACTTCAGCGACAGCGAGCGAGATCGCATGATCACCCATATGTCCCTCCACGTGCTTTGAGGTCAGAGGATCAGGTACTCTTAATAGTTCCAGAAACTCGCCTTAAGCGCAGAGGTGACAGGGCGTTCTCTGTAGCAGGCCCAAGACTCTGGAACGAGTTACCGCTGCTCATCAAACAGGCCCCCTCCCTCTCGGTTTTCAAATCCCGGTTAAAAACTCACTACTACTCCATCGCTTTCAATGCCAGCTGATTTGTATTGGATCGTTTGATTTATGATCTGCAATGTTTTTATGTTTTTCGTGTTGTACTTCATTGTCTGTGTTGCCTGTTGCGTGTTTGTTTGTCCAGCACTTTGGTGTGGACTTGTTCCTGTTTAAAGTGCTTTATAAATAAAATGGTATGGTATGGTATGGTATGAAAGATTTGGCAATTGTTTATGCCGAATGCCCTTTCTAACGCAACCTGGACTTGAACCTGCAACCACAGAATTTCAAGACCATGGCACTGACCACCAAGCTACCGCAGCTCCCAAATCATATGGCAAGTATATTTGGCAAGTAAATGATGGCAAGTATAACGGATAGGGATGCACCGATCCACATTTCTCACTTCCGATCCGATACCGATACTTATTAACTCAGTATCGACCGATACCGATACTTTCCCGATCCGATACTGTTCAGGTATTTGACTCTGTATAATGAAACTTTTGCACCCAAACTATTCATTTTAACATTGTGTGAGATAAACCCAATGAAGACACTCTTAAGCCTTACAATAGGGAACCCCCTTATTGTAAGGCTTAAGAGTGTCTTCATTGGGTTTATCTCACACAATGTTAAAAAGGGCAGTCACAGATTGTGATTGAACACAAGTGCTCTTTGAAGCTGGATCGGAAAAGTATCGGCAGGTTTGATCCGATACCCGATACTTAAATAATGCTGGTATCGGATACCGATACCGATACTGGATTGGATCTGCCCCATCCCTAATAACGGAAGTAATGGAAAGGAGGAAGGGAATGTGCTGTACTCTGACCAATGACATTGCTGGCACTCTGCTGGTTCTGGGATGGCAGGCTCGCGTGTAAGCACAAACTTTTGTGGGATATGGCTGTGCTGATTTCTTAATGGATGGTTGACCAAATATGACCCAAAAAAATGGGATGAGTTTGTAACCAAACCGTAGAACCATAATTTCCAAATTGGTTTTAGATACACTGACAATGTTAGCTAGATTATTATAGTATTTTGTAGTCGATAGATGGACCTGGGCAAACTAAGATTTCTATAACTAATAAAAATCTAATAAATGTTGCTATGAAGTAATCATTCGATGTGCATTTGCTGATTGACCTTAGCAAGCACATAAATGGCTAAACATCAATAATTTTACAGATATTGAGCTATAATTTGGTGTGGTTGCAGTAATAATAATAATAATAATAATCATCATCATTTTATTTAAAAGCGCCTTTCATGACACCCAAGGACACTTAACAAACCAACACAGTGAATACAGAGCAAACATTATCAGCGACAAATTGAAATATAAAATACATAAAGGATATAAAATGGAAGACAAAAATACATTTAGTAAAGTTAGTGATAAGCTAGTCTAAAGAGATGGGTTTTCAGGGCAGTCTTGAACAGAGAAAGGGAGGTGGTGTTTCGAAGGTCTGGCGGTAGGGCGTTCCAGAGGTGAGGGGCAGAGCAGGTGAAGGCCCTGCTCCCCATGGTGGAGAGGCGGGCAGAGGGTACATGGAGTTGTAGTGAAGAGGAGGATCTGAGAGAGCGTGATGGGATGGAGATTTGTAGGAGGTCAGATAGATAAGGAGGGGCAAGGTTGTGGATAGCTTTGAACGTGAGGAGTAGAATTTTGAAGATGATGCGTGATTTAACCGGGAGCCAGTGGAGCTGCTGCAGGACAGGAGTGATGTGGTTATAGTAGGAGGTTTGAGTGATGACACGGGCAGCTGAGTTCTGGACCATCTGTAACTTGTGGAGAGATTTGTTGGGGAGGCCGTAGAGAAGGGAGTTGCAGTAATCAATACGGGAAGTCACAAGGCTGTGCACCAGGATGGCTGTGGAGCGGGGTGTGAGAGAAGGACGGAGACGGTTAATATTACGGAGGTGGAAATAGGCAGACCGAGTAATATTGTTGATGTGTGAAGTGAAGGAGAGAGTGGTGTCGAGGATGACACCGAGGCTCTTGACCTGAGGGGAGGGGGATAGCAGAGAGTTGTTAAAGGGGACGAGAAGATGTTCTGATTTTGAGATAGAGACATGCAGTAGAGACATACCGGTACCCTGAGCACTAACTGAGCACCTAAAACCTTTGTTTAAAACCTTGGCATTAACTGTTGAAGGCATCCTTGTCTGGCTGTTAGCAAATTACCTCACAAACCACTGAATGGCTTTTATCTAAAAATGAAAGTAATCATTGCGTGTATGTCTACAACTGATTCCCTTTTAAAGTCACACTGATTTTGAGCTAAATTTGGTGTGATTTTAGCTAAGCGTCATCCTCAACAAAACTTCTGAACATAACCGATTACTCAAAATCTTTGTTTAAAATTTGGCATGAAAGGAGGCAGGTGATGTTGGATAAAAATATCTACCGTAGTCATCTTACTTATTCAAAGACGCGACACTCGAGGACACAAGAAGATTTTTAACCGGTTTTACTTGCAAGGGCAGACTTTCACAAAAGGTTATACAGATGTATAGAAGTTATATGGCTAGTCATGAGAATCTGCCATGAGCAACGTGCGAGAATTGTATAAGCTTATCACCTTCTGGCTCACAGGCAGACACCGATGACCTTGGCCACTCAGCTGCACATGCAGGATCAAATCAGCTCTCATTCAGCCCTCTCTGAGAGCAAATAACTCTCTGGTAACCAGTGGTGGGATGTAACTATTGTACAAATACTTTCTTACTGTACTTAAGTATATTTTTCATGTATCTGTACTTTACTTAAGTAGAATTAAATGTGGGTACTTTTACTTTTACTGCATTACATTTTACATGAAGTATCTGTACTTTTTACTACACTACATTTCTATAATGTGTTGAGTTACAAGTTACATTCACGTTGCAACTTTTTGATTTGTCGTTAGTTTGAAAGTAACTGATGTTGAGAGAGTTGGTCCATTGAATCACTGCAAAGTGGACAGGTAACATTAGACCTGCCTTCAAGAAGAGCTGGACCAATGATGTATATTCTTGTGTATAAGTCATTTAGCTGGGAGCACCCACAGCACCACTAACACACACAAAATGGATTCCACCACAAAGATTCATCCAGAAGATACACAACACCCATGGCTTTATTGAAATATTATTGAAAGACTATTGAAATATTATTGAAAGACTATTGAAAGACTGTTCAGTACAGCAGGACAGATTCTCTCTCCCTAAAGAGCCAGACATGGACTCAAAAACTTTGAAAACCAACTTCTTCTGAACTTGAACAAGAAATTCTTGCTGCAATATTAAAATGTGTCAGTTCATGGGATGTTAGGAGACAAGAGATTTCTCCAAATGTCTCGACACTCAGGTCCAAGTTTTGAAAATGTTGTCAGGAAGTTAAAGTATTGTTCATTGTTGATCCATTACAAGATTGACTAGACAATATTTTAACTAGAGTTGATGACAAACGAGTTGAAGTGATCTATTCCTTTGTTAGTTGTGTCTAATGCTCCTTTTTTCAAACAGACAACTTTTACTTAAATGTGTTTACTGCAGTTAAAATGACACATTGGTTTTATTTTGTGTTAAATAAAAACTTTCAAAGGTATAATCATTCCTCTTTCTTATTTTGCTTAATTGTATTTAACTCATCACTGAAATTCTGACACACAGAATCAAAAGTCCAAGTGTGAACTGTGTCACAGAGTAAACACAATAAAAACATGCATTATCTGCAGCATTGTTCATTAAAATGGCTCAACACTATTAATGTATTACAGAAAATATGCATACAGTACGCACACTTAATGGTATTGTAGACCATTGCATTAGTTAATACATTCACAGCAAG
>JBBPBX010009557.1:16428-35172 GCA_038048925.1 Garcialebias charrua | reverse complement strand
ATTTGTTGTTGGATGTAACTGGGACCCTGTGTACATAATCTCGTTTTCAACACATGTACTACATGCGGTGCAAATGACAATAAATTCTCTCTGACTCTCTGACTCTGATAATATCACGTTTTTACTACATACGTATCACGTTTTTACTACATAATATCACATTATCACTGCATAATATCACATTTTTACTACATACGTTATCATGTTTTTACTACATAATATCACATTATTACTACATAATATCACGTTTTTACTACATACGTATCACGTTTTTACTACATACATATCACGTTTTTACTGCATATCACATTTTTACAACATAATATCACATTTTTACTACATGCGTATCACGTTTTTACTACATAATATCATGTTTTTACTACATAATATCACATTTTTGCTACATACGTATCACGTTTTTTCTACATAATATCACGTTTTTACTACATAATATCACGTTATGGCTACATAATATCACGTTATGACTACATAATATCACGTTTTTACTACATACGTATCACGTTTTTACTCCATAATATCACGTTATGACTCCATAATATCACGTTTTTACTACATACATATCACGTTTTTACTCCATAATATCACGTTATTACTACATAATATCACGTTTTTACTACATACGTATCACGTTTTTACTACATAATATCACGTTATGACTACATAATATCACGTTTTTACTACATACGTATCATGTTTTTACTACATAATATCATGTTTTTACTACATAATATCACATTTTTACTACATACGTATCACGTTATTACTACATAATATCACGTTTTTACTAAATAATATCACGTTATGACTACATAATATCACGTTATGACTACATAATATCACGTTTTTACTACATACGTATGTTTTTACTCCATAATATCACGTTATGACTACATAATATCACGTTTTTACTACATACGTATGTTTTTACTCCATAATATCACGTTATGACTACATAATATCACGTTTTTACTACATACATATCACGTTTTTACCACATAATATCACGTTATTACTACATAATATCACGTTTTTACTGCATACGTATCACGTTTTTACTACATAATATCACGTTATTACTACATAATATCACGTTTTTACTACATACGTATCACGTTTTTACTACATAATATCAAAAAATTTCATTTTATGGATGACAGCAAGACCCTTCCGTAGGTTAGGAATGGTGTGTCTGAGTGAGGTGATTGAATGAATATTTGTGAAGTCCTGGAGGATTTGGAAGAGGAGAACCCACCACCACCACACAGGACAGACTGATCACTTCCTCACGACCTCTTCTACTGAGGCCTCCAGCTGGAAATCAACACCAGACAGCAACGCCCGACAAACTTTGATGGGTCGGATGGTCCTAAAGCCAGAGGAAACATTCCTTACTGTTCCCGCTCTTCATCACTTTTTCCTTGAAATTTTCAGGAGATCTTTTTAATCTGAGTGCATGACTGAGACTTTAACTAGAGCCTTGAAACTTCATCCCTTTCTAGCCCCAGCCCCTTTGAGTGGTCTCCACTGATCCCATGATGCCTTGCACAACGGAACGGTATACAGCAGCCTTGAAGCGTGCCTCAGCCCTCACATTCCTCCTCTGGTGAAATCATATTTTCTAGCCGCCGCTGATTTGTTTGGACGCAGCGGCGCCTGCGTGATAGATGTTTTTCTGGCCGAGGAGCACCTCTCTCCCACCGTCACCTCCAGTTAGTTTGGAGGTATGTGGGCCTGCAGAGCCCTAAAGTCAGTCTGAGCCCTTCGAGTCTGAGCGAAGAACGCACAGATGTTGGAAGAAAGCTCGCTGCTAATGACGTGCATGGCTTCCAGCCAGACATTAGACTCAAAATAGCAACAGTGCTGAAAAATGACTACCCAGCATGCTTGGCTCCAGGTGTACATGCTTGCCAGTAACAACATACAGAGGAGGTGGTGTGTGTGTGTGTGTGTGTGTGGGGGGGGGGGTACAGCAGTGTGTGTGCTTTTCCAGGGACACGGCTGAAATGAAATGAAAAGCACTTTTCTGAAGAAACTTTTAAAGCTTACCTTTTCTTAAATTGCAGTTTTTCACTGATGAGATTCACAGTCTGATCTCTACAGGATGGTTTTTTTTTTCTGAACTCTAGGTTTTTAGTTTTTATTTATTTTTAGATTGTTACAGCCTAAAACGTCTGCTTTTACAGTAGCTTTTTCAGAAAGTTTCGTTCCAAATCGCCACGTTTAGTCTTTTTGATTTTTCTTAAGCATGACAACGAACAAATTTACTAAATTTACCCCGACTGATGCACAGACAGAAAGAAAGTGTATTTTCATGCTTTTTTGTGCGCCAAACTGTGGATTCTTGAAGAGTTTTTAAAATAGTTTTAGCCATTCTTGGATGTTTTTAGCTGTGTGCTTTAGCTCACTATCCTGTTGGAGGACCCATGAGTAAGCTTTCTGATACAGGTAGTCCCCGACTTACGAGCGCTCTAACTTACGAGGATCCAGACTTACGAGCTGGCAAATTTTTGGAAAAAACGCAAAAAATACTGAGTTTTTCTGTGTTTTTTCACCACAGTTCGTTAGCTAAACATGTGGACACACGTTTCCGATCATTTTTATGCACTCATAAGCAGTTTTTCGATGAAAAACGAGTGTTTGTAGTCGCGCTAGCAAAACCGTTCCAACTTACGAGCGAAATTCCGGACTTACGAGACACGTGGCGGCCGTTCCAAATTACGAGATTTCTGTGTTACGAGCGCCTCGTTGTAACGGAACTCGCTCGTAAGTCGGGGACTACCTGTACTGGGTAGCACAAGCCCCTTTCATAAGACGGCTCAGTCCGGGTCTGATGCGTGTTCAGTCCTCCAACGAGCATTCAGAAAAAACACAAAGGCGGATTGGCGAGTAAATTTTACTCACCTCTGATGCGCCCCTGATCCGCGAGCAGAGGTAGTGTCAGATCCGGACCCGAGCCGGGCAGACCCACTTGTGAATGCAACCCGCGGATCCGCGCTCAGAATATGATGATATCAGTGAGCGACTGCAGGATTAATTAACAAGCAGATTTATTAACAAGGGAATATTAAAAATGACACGAAACAGCAACTTGTAAAAGTTAGTTTCGCTCTTTTTTTCCCCTCTCTCTCTCTCTCTCTCTCTGAGCAGCGGAGGAGCTGTGTGTGCGCGCGCTGGAGGGAGACATCAGCTGTATTTATTAACAAGGAAATATTAAAAATGACACGAAACGACAACTTGTAAACATCTGACGTCTGTCCCACAATAAATACGTCGCGGTCCAGTTCATGCTCAGCTGAGTTCTGCTCCACGCCTCTTTTGGATCCGTGCTACGGGTTCATTTATGAACACGTTTATGTGAGCGGGACCTGCCCGCCTTCAACTGTGGTCTTATGAATGACCCGGGGAGGATTAAAGCCGGACTGGTCTGTGCGGCAATTGCGCGGATTTGACTTATGAAAGGGGCTACAGTTAGCTCCAGAATGCCTTGATAGTCTTGAGATTTTATTGCACCCTGCACAGACCCCTGTACTAGATGCAGAGCCAAACCAAGTCTCCTTCAGAGAGTTCTTTTCTTCGTATGTTTTATTTTTGTATTTGTAAACAAACAGCTGAGGCCAAATCTTTAAGAAAAGTGTCCAAAGAAATTTGTCCACATCTGTGCATCCCGGTCCTCCAGTTGTCACGAGCCGAGTTTCCCACCAGCTGCAGGATCTCGGCGGTCAGGTATTTGATCACTGCCACCAGGTTGACGGGAATTCATCCACGACGCCTCCTTTTCAACTCATTTATGATTTGGGGCTGTAGTTGATGTATATGAGCTTTTGAGATGTTAATCAGCTGCTCCTGGTTGTAAAAAAAAAAACAAAAAAACTTGTTGCCATGGTTACGCATGATAACAAATGTCCAAAGTAAAAAGGTTTCAGTAAAAATTCTTCCAGCTGCACAGCATCTGATACCAGAGGAAACAATCATCCAAAAAAAGTGATTTACATCCTGAAAAAAGAGGAATTAAAGTTTTCAAAAGCAATAACTCGTGCATGAAAGTAACAGAACTACTGTACTCCAACATGCAGCCGCCCCGAGCGGCGCTATTCTAGAAGTGATCTGCAAAAAGACTGTCGGACAGTCTGCAAAAAGATTGCAGTCTATTCTCTTTTTTTTTCTAACTTGTGGACCAAACCCTTCAAAAGTTATCTGACTGACAAAAACTAAATTGAGATGGATTTGTGATGCCTGCCAAGACTCGAGAAAACCGAGACCCCACATGAGCGTTTCAAGACATTTTGGAAAAGTCCTTCATGAAGACTGCCATTTGTCGCCAACACTTGTAGCCCAGTGAGACACAGGTTCATCGGAAGTATGAGTGGTTTTCTAAAGTATCTACCAAACGTGTATCGTGTGATTTTTATCAGAACAATTCTTTATTGCAATGCTACATACGGTAATCATCTTCTTCTATTTTCGGATTTTCCCTCTTCAATGTTGACTTCACTTCAACTACTTCCATGTCCTCTCTAACTGCATCCATATACTGTACAGGGAGTCCCCGACTTACGAACGAGTTCCCGTTCATAACCTGAAAATTCGTAAGTCGGAACGCATTACACGTGGCGTTCGTAAGTCTGGATTTTTGGTCGTATGTCGGAAAATGTATGCTGCGCCGCACACCCGTTTATCAACATGAGACTGAACAAGTGTACATACTGGTTCATAAATATGCACAGAACTTTATTTACAAACGGTTAGCTAACACACTTTCATCTAAAAACACATACCAGTGCTGTATTTACTGTACAACTGTGCTGTTCGTAAGCGCGTTCGTAAGTCCGGAACGTTGTAAGTCGAGGCCGTCGTAAGTCGGGGACCACCTGTATCTCCTCTTTGTCTTTTTCCTGGCAGCTGCATTTCTAACATCCTTCTACCAATATACCCACTGTCCCTCCTCTGGACATGTCCAAACCACTGTCCCTCCTCTGGACATGTCCAAACCACTGTCCCTCCTCTGGACATGTCCAAACCACTGTCCCTCCTCTGGACATGTCCAAACCACTGTCCCTCCTCTGGACATGTCCAAACCACTGTCCCTCCTCTGGACATGTCCAAACCACTGTCCCTCCTCTGGACATGTCCAAACCACTGTCCCTCCTCTGGACATGTCCAAACCACTGTCCCTCCTCTGGACATGTCCAAACCACTGTCCCTCCTCTGGACATGTCCAAACCACTGTCCCTCCTCTGGACATGTCCAAACCATCTCAGTGTGTCCTCCCTAACTTTATCTCCCAGTTGTTCAACATGTGCTGTACCTCTGATGATCTCATTCCTGATCTTATCCATCCTTGTCTCTCCTAAGGAGAACCTCAACATCTTCATTTCTGACACTTCCAGTTCTGTCTCCTGTCTTTTTGTCCATGTCTCTGTCTCCAGTCCATACAACATAGCTGGTCTCACCACTGTCTTGTAACATTTTCCTTTGACTTTTGCTGACACCTTTTAGTCACAACATAAAATAGGTCAGTTTCTGTGTTGAGGAAACCAAAGGTCTGAGAAGACTTTATTCTTTTTTGCATCTCCAAGTGATGAAGCTACATTTTCACTGGAGTGAATTTGCTTTGTGTCTGAGGAGGAGAGGCTCTTTGGACCATGCTGCATTAAGGCTCATTCCAGGTGTCGAGCCACATTATTCATGTTCTCCTCGCCCAACACAGGACAGACCTCGTGTTGTCGGACCTGAGCCTGCGTGAGCTTGGTGTTGACCGTCGAGTGGCTGAGAGCTTGCAAAGTGCCTCGTTTAAAGGTCTGCGTTGTGTGGTCGTGTGGCCGCCGCCAATTACAAGTGTCGGAGCCCGAAACAAAATGTTCGCTGTGCGAACAGGTCAGTGAGAATAAACGAGACAGTGTCCGGAGCTCGGTGAGGACGCCTGTCTCGTGTAATTAATGGGACGACTGACTTTGGCATGGAGTGTCGCAGCTGAACCATTTGTCAACAAACAGTTTCTCCCATAATTCCTCCTGAAATCGAAAAAGCTGCGTACTTTAAAAGCTAGAGATTGTCTTGCTCTTGACACCAGTGTGAAGGATTCTTAGCGTGGAAATCATTGTTTACATCAATACACGTTACTAAAACCACACGTGGGGTCAAGGACACATGGCGTTACCCAGAGGTTTATTGATCGGAATTATCTGTCACCCTGAGCTGATATTCTTGCTAATTTGATGTTCAATTGACCCTGAATTGGTTTGCACATGTTAGATTGGCGTGCTTTTTGTCCACATTACAGTCCGACCAAGATGCAGGCGAGTCAGCTCAATATCCAATTTAACATCTAAATCAACCTTTCCCTCTTCGGCTGTTCGCTTCACTTTCTGCTGATCAACTTCTCACACAAACAGTTCAGGTTCATTTTACATTACAAACAAATATACTTAAATACAATAAAGTATTGTGTTATCACAGAGTCAGCAGTTACTTGTGTCCCGTTTTTTACGTTTTTGAACTTTGTTTTGCAGTCCAACTACTGTACTTCGACAAACTTTGTCCTCTTTTAGCCGTTCATGTAGCGAAATGTCCTGTGGAAATACACAGAGATCAATAAATATTCATCCTTTTAAAGTCAGCTTCAGCATATTTAATCAATTTATTATTTTTTGCTTCTTTAACCAGCTTTTTGCTACATTTAGCTTTTAGCCTGTGTTTTGCTACTTTCAGCTTCTGGCTAGCTTTTTACCACTATGAGCTATTTTTTTTAGCAAAGTTTTAGCTCCCTTTGCTACTTTCAGCTTCTTGCTAGCCATTTGCTTCCTTTTAGCTACTTTAGGTTTTTAGTCTTTTACTACTTTTTTTAATTTAAATTCTTTATCAAGTATTTTACTACTTTTAGCTAGCCTTTTGCTGTTTTTAGCAAACCCTTTGTTTCTTTTAGCTAGCATTTTGGTGATTTTAAGTTCCATTTTGTACTTTTAGCTTTTACTTTCAGATTGGAATTTGCATCGTTCAACTTTTATTCGTTTGTTACTTGTGCCGTCCAGAGCCATATAAAGTGAGAGTTGCGACACTTCCATAGAGTTCCATTGTAAGAATGGAATGCGGAAGTCACGTGGGTCATGGAGGGGGCGATTTGTTCCGTGGCTCTGGTTACAGTCTGACGCTGCCTGCAGTAGCGCTCCGTTGCCACCAGAGGGCGCAGCTCCACAAGGTTTCCATAGCCGTAGTTTGGAACAATTGACCGCCTGTCGGCGAGTTCAAAGAGTGTCGGAACTCTCACTTTATATGGCTCTGGTGCCGTTTAGTTAACCTTTTACTACCTTTAGCTTTTAGCTAACCTTTTGATACATTTAGCTAGCTTTTGCTGCTCTTTGCAAACCCTTTGCTGGTTTTAGCAAAACATTTTCAAGTTTATCAATTTAATTAGCATTTTGCTGACTATGCTACTTTTACATAGCATTTAGCTTTTCGAAACTATAGTGGGTTGTTGCTTTAAGCTTTTTTTTAGTTAGCTAAGCTTTTGCTACATCTAACTTTTAGGTAGCATTAGTTACATTTATCTAGCATTTAAGCTTTTAACAAGTGTTTCTTTTAACTCTAACAACTCAGTTTTAGCTTCTCCAGCACATTTTAGCTGTCATTCAGAGCTCAGCACATGGCATTTAAAAAAAATAAAACTTCTCTGCTTCTTGTCTGATTCATTTCAATAATTCCAAGTTCTTTAAAATTATTTGGACTCGGGTAATCTGTTTTTGTCGTGCTCCTGCAGTCAGCTCAGAATAAACAAATAAAAACAACTAAACAGCAAGTTAGCGACACACCTCTCTGGAACTATTTCTCTGAAAGGAACAGTTCAGCGACAGCATGGTGTTTGTGCACTCCGGTCAACACGTTTGCATTTCAAAGTGTTAAATGAAGCCTTGTGGCCGGGAGGTCAGTGATGGGGTGGGAAGGGTCAGCTGCTAATGAGTGACCAGCTCCGCATGGAGAACAGGAAGTCAGCGTATCTGATGGGAGATAACTGAGTGAAGGTCTGACGGATGAGCCTCACAGGTCTGAAGGAACATCTATGAACTTTAAATAAAAAGAACGTCAGTTTATTCTTCGATGGATGTTTGGGAACGATCTCAACGGGAGTTGCCTGGTTAAATAAAGGTTAATAAATAAAAGTTAGCTTCAGTAGCTAACTGTCCTTTGTGAGGAAGAGGAGGGCACGGTGCACCTTCACAGCTCCTCAGGGAATTTGAAATCCTAATCTCCCAACCCCCTTTCCTAATTTTTGTCCCACACAAAAGCCAGAACACAAGCTGAACCCCCACCAGCACCACCTCCTGTGTTTCTCCATCCTGACTTTTTGTTTGCAGACTTATCATTTACTGAAGCCCAGCGTGAGCGGCCATTGTTTCTGGACAAGGCATTATTCTCTAACCTGGTTCTGGTTTTCAGACCAGCAGCTGTTTGTAAAGATAGAAACGAGAAAGTTTTCTTGTTTCCGGTCACTATACGAACATTTCTTTGGCATCTTAAACGCTCTTGATCTTATCTCTTTGTCTTTTCTCAAACCGATTCCACAACATGACCATGAAGACGGTTCATTAATCACCAAGCGGAGCAGCCATGTCTTTTTACACAACCAGAAACGGTGCAGTGCAAATCAACGACGTTAACGTTGAACACTGTGGACTGTTTTTGTGTTTGACTTTCTTGTGTTTGGCTGGTAGCACGCCGCTCGTCATCACCATGTCACTCAATTTAAGCTGCGATGCCGGCCAAAGCCAGTCATGCTCTGCAACAAGTGGAGAAATCTGCTCTCGCTCACGTCATTGTGAAACTGCAGTGCTGAACTCGTAAGAAGCTCCACCCCCTTCCCACAACACTGGACCAAATTCTCACGGAGGTCTCCATTGCCCCGCGTCACAACAGAAGTTGTCTCAGGGCACTGGACAGAAACATTCATATGTAAAAAATAAGTACAGGTAGTCCTCGACTTACGACGCCCTCGATTTACGATGTTTCGGACTTACGTCACGCATCTCATAAAAAATATATATATATACCGGTATATTTAAAGAGCGGCTCACCTCACTGTGAAACGGTAACCCCGCCCCAAGACGAAATTCAAAAAATGCAACAAAGTGGGAGTGTCAACAAAGGAGGGGGAGGTGGGTGGGGGTTGAGCGAGGAGGTGTGGCCAGGACGAGAGACCGTTATTGTTTCTAAATGTTAAAATTACATTAGTAATAAACAACAAGCAACAACAAAGAATAATTATGTACTCACCCGATCTATCCAAAACAAAAGGCATGAAAAAAAAATATATATACAGTATTTTCTGGTGTATAGGTCGCACCTGTGTATAGGTCGCATTGTCCATTGCGGCCGTGGTGTAGTGGTAATGGCAGTCGTCTCCCGATCGGAAAGTTGGCGGTTCGACTCCCGGGACCCACACCATGTGTCGTTGTGTCCTTGGGCAAGACACTTAACCCTGAGTTGCTCCCGGTAGGACTGGAAAGCACCTTGCATGGTAGTCTGCCGCCACCGGTTTATGAATGTGTGTAGCATTCAATATATGTGTAGCACTTTGAGATTTTCAGTAATGAAAAGTGCGTTATAAATTGAATTAATTATTATTATTATTATTATCACCAATAGATTGGAAAAATCCCTAGATAGGTCGCACCGGTGTATAGGTCGCACCTACGTTTAGCTCTGCTGCAAATGTCTGCCACAGGAGCGCACAGCAAGGCTTTTAAGAAGATTAACACTTAAAAACAATTATTTGTTTGATAAAAATTATAGCAAATATGTGTCTGAGCTGAACTTTTCCTTAATAAATGAACGTAATTGTGAAATGAGCTGGATTTAAAAATTTGTTTAGCCGAAAGTGATAACAAGCCATATATAGGTCGCACCTGAGTATAGGTCGCAGGCCTTGAAAAAAAACAACATAAAAATCTGCGACCTATACACCGGAAAATACGGTATATTAAAAGATATGCCATGACCGGGATTTGAACCTGGGTCTGTCAGATCCCAAACCCGCACCTACACCATTGCCCTATCGTAGCATCTATGCCTTACTTGTACATCGTAATATAAGAAAACAAATACAACCAAATAGTGTCGATGGCGTGAAAAGTATTCCTAAAATAAATAAGTTAAAATATACAAATAACTAGTGCCATTCCAAAACCTATTATATGCTTTGTTGCAGTACTTTTGCTGCGTGCAATGTACCACTTCCAGTATGAACTGCAGCGCGGACCTTCCATCTCTGCAGGGGATTGGCTCTGCTTGAACCACTTTTGTGACGTCAGACTGAGAAAATACGTCACAGTGCGAATCCTAGACCAATAAGAAAATTAAGGTGCAATTCTTCTGTTCAACCCATAGGGCTACTGTAAACACGTTTTTAGACCAAATATTGCCGATTTAAACTAATACGCACAAATTTATGAATATGCTATACAACATTCTGGACACATTCTAGGGAGTTTATCAGCTAAAAAAAGTTAATTTTGAGTTTAGCCCCTCTGTTGCTGTGTTCATCTGTGACCATCTGCTCATAAAGACTCATGTTCGTGCTGCTGTTTGTAATGATGTTTTTCTATTACTCTAGGGCTTAGTGTATTTCTAGTTGGATGTTTTTCTTAGTTCATATCCTAGATGTTATTACTGTTTTTCTCTTACATTTTGTTGTTGGATGTAACTGGGACCCTGTGTACATAATCTCATTTCATCACATGTACTACATGCGGTGCAAATGACAATAAAGACTCTGACTCTGACTTTAAATAAATAAATAAATAAATAAATGTACAGTACTGTACTTGCTTGTCCAAGCACTTAGCCTAGCAGAACCAGGCTCAGGACAAGCGGCCATCTGCTTCGACCGGCTGGGTTTGAGAGGAACAGATACACAATGGCAGGTCAAGAATCACATGTTAAGATAGAAATAGTATCAAATGATGAATATGATCAAATCTCTTCTATCAGACATTTTTAGTAAAGAGAGCACAGCGTTTGACATTTACCAATTTGTAACAAAGACACTGTTTTCAAAAGAAAGTGCACAATACCAGAATTTAGGAAACATGTTTCAACATTGGCTGGCCGGGGCGCGGTTCACCCTTCTGGCCGGCACAGCCATCAAGAGCCGCCTCTGACTCCAGACTTAGGCCCTTCACGATAACAAATTTGCTGGGCGATTAATTGTCTCAGAAATTATTGGGATAAACGATGATATTGTTTTAAATTTTGTCAGTAATTATACACAGGTAGTCCTCGACTTACGACGGAGTTCCGTTCCCACGCTCCGTCGTAACTCGAATTTCGACGTAACTCGGAACATACGTCCAAACTGCAACTTATACGTACAGTACTGTACTGTATTTTACAAAGCACTTAGCCTATCCTAACACAGTACCATACATAATTATAAAAAATCGCATACATTTCAGAACCATAATGAAGGAAAAAAAAGAGTTAATTTCCTACTCTGGAACGCTGGTGAAGCCATTTCCTCCGTTTCTCCCTCCCTCCTCCGGATTCTCCATTCGTTTACGTTGTAAAACCGCCGTCCATAAAACAGCTACTTTTCCACAGCTGCTGCCTGTCCAGCTTGCTCCAACAAGTTTTGTTTTGTTTTTTGAATGTCCAGCGGACCAGACTTAGCTTTTTTAAAGAGTACAGGCAGCTGTAGCCTCAGCAGCTAGCAAAACCGGAAACCGGAAACTGCGTAAATCGGCTTCAAGATAAAACATTTCAAAATATATGTATATATAATTTTTGATGGAGATGCGTGTCATAACCACGAAACGTAACTCGAGACTGTCGTAAGTCAAGGACTACCTGTATTGTAAAATTTAAGAAGAAATGTTGGTTAATTTTTCTGTGAAGTACCTTTTTGACCACTAGATGGCAGTATACGACTGTTTGAACCGAAGGATGGATAGTGAGGGAGCGAGCAGCGTGTCTCTTAAAGAAAAATAGGAGGGAGGCCCCTTGACGTGACGTGACGTCTCTCCTTCATGTTATTGGGTTCTCAAAATGGAAGACACTCAGTGTGGTTGGAGCTCTTTAGCATTTGTCACACAAAGTTTTTAATAAAAAAATCAGTAAACAAGTTCTCAGCTTCTGTTTGCAGAGAAAAACTTTTTACACAAAGGCACAGGTTTCAACCAGGAATTTTGGAGCTTTGACAAGACAGAGGTTTTTCCCCTGAGGTCGGCCTGTTAACGGTCCAAAAACGCCGTTTTGGACGGTTAAAGTGGACTTTAAAGAGAAACGAGAAAGGGAGGGGACAGAGAAGAGCATTGTAGTTGAGCCTCTTGTCTTCCAGTGTCTTCAGTAGAAAGAGAGACACATGAAGAAACGATAAAGCCGATAAATGAAAATGAGGTTGATCATTTTCATTCATCAATTGATTTATTGTTTATCGCGACAGGCCTATCCACGCTGTTCCTTTCGTCCACAACAGCTGTGCTATCTCTTTCCACAAGTTCTTAACCATTTGACCATCTCTGTATGTTTTGTGGGAAAACAGCCTCGGACAGTTGCTCCTCAGCGCACCAGCTGAAGTGTAATGATAAACACGTCTACAACAAAGTTCTGAGCAGTTACACAACAGTTCACTGAGAGGTTCTATCCAGACTTTGTGTGGAGAATGGGCACTCGGAGCTCTACGGAGAACAAAATTACATAATTTTAGTCACCCAGTTACATCAGCGAGAGCAGATTTCCTCATTTTAGAGTTCGAGTCCAGCTTGACCCTTTCTTATATTTCCAAAAAATATGAAAATAGCCAAAGTAATCCCTCTTTTTAAGAATGGTGAGAAATGTGTGTTAAATAACTATAGACCAATATCATTGTTACCACAGTTTTTGAAGATTTTGGAGAAGTTATTTGCGATCAGATTGGATGGATTTATCAATAAACAGAATATATTAAGTAACAGTCAACATGGATTTAGATCAAATACTTCAACATCAATGGCTCTTATTGAATTAATGGAAAAAATAACAACTGCTGTTGACCAGAAAAAGAGTTGTGTTAGTATTTATATTGATCTAAAGAATGCATTTGATACTATTGACCCCAAAATTCTTCTTGAGAAGCTGTATAGTATGCACTGCAGTGGGTAGATAGTTACTGTACTTGAAAGAAATAAAACAATTTGTTCAGATAAATGATGTACGATCTGAACTTTGTAACATGTGGAGTGCAGCAGGGTTCTGTACTTGGACCCAAGTTATTTAATTTATATGTGAATGACTTGGTAAATGTGTCAGAACTTTTTTTATGTGTTTTATTTGCTGATGACACAACATTTTTTTGTTTGGGTAAAGACATAGAATGACTGTTGGAAATGATACAGACAGAATTTGTAAAATTACAAAATTGGTTTCACCTTAATAAATTATCATTACCGTAAATTTGGAAAAAACATTTGACATGATATTCAGCAATAGTAAAAGGAATATTGATACACCATTTACAGTAGATGGAATTGAGATTTGTAGAGTTGGTGAGGTGAAGTTTCTGGGAGTCATCATTGATGAAAAATTAACATGGAAACCTCACATAAACAATTTAAGAAAAAAAATATCCAAATCAATAGCAATACTGTATAAAGTAAGGGAACTATTAAATGACTATGTAAGAATTATTACCAGAAAAAAAAAATCCATCAAACATATTGTTTCATAAACTAAAGATATTGAAGTTCGATGACTTGGTTGATTATAGCATTTTGCTATTTATGTATAGGGCTAATAAAAAGATATTGCCTGTAAATATACAAGTAAATTTTGTTAAAAGGGAGAGTACTTATTTTCTTAAAGGGACAGAAATGTTTGTGAAACCTTGTTTTCGTACCAGTTTGAAGGAGCGGTGTACAATAATTCAGGGAATAAGATTGTGGAATGGTCTGGAAGAAAATGTTAAAACAGCCAGATCTCGGTATATATTTAAGAGATTGTTAAAAGTGATTTTTTTTTTAAAGAATATGAAAAACTAGCATAAGAATTTATATGAATGGTTGTTTGAGTTGATGTAGTCTTTAATTTGGTGATGTAGTTAACTTTGTTCTTTGGTCAGTTATTGTTGTGAGTATATTTGGGTAAAAAGGGGCAGAGATTAAAAGATTATTCTTCATCTGCTGCCTTTCTTTTTATTTTGAATGTACTGTATGTTTTTATTTTTTGAGTTGTTGACTTGATTTTAATGAAATGAATACATTTCAATAAATAAATAAATATTGACCATGATGGCTCCATAGCATCCTCACTGGGTGGATCAGAGGTGTAACAGTGGAGACTTCAACCCCTTGTTGATCCTCAACAACTAAAGATGGGTTTACCGTATTTTCCGCCTGATAAGTCTCACCTCTCGATAAGTCGCATTGTCCAATTATTGGCAATAAATTGGAAAATCCATAAACATGTTGCACCTCTATTTAAGTCGCATCTATTATGCGTCACCGCTGACAACCCGAAATGTGGACCGGTGGTTAGCTCTGATGCAAATGGCTGCCACACGGAAGGACTTTAACAAGATTAACACGGTAAAAACAATTATTTGTTTGCTGAAAATTATAGCAAAGATGTGTCTTAGCTGAACTTTTCCTTAATAAATGCACGTCAAATCCGCTGGATTTAAAAAGTAGTTTCGCTAGTGCACCCACACGAGTGGGACAGCAGCATTTTCTTTATAATTTAGCAAGATAAACACTTTAAAATATACCGGTATATTTGTTAGCTGACATTAGCAAAAGTGTTTCTGAGCTTAACCGTTCCTTAATAAATTCACGAAATGGTCAAATCTGCTGGATTTAAATTGTTTCGCTTTGACGTCTTCCAAACAGTCACGTGCGCTGCGAAAATGAATTATAAATAAATCAAATTTTATCTCAAATGTCTCATACAGCTAACAGTTTGTAAATGTCCACCCAGTGATTACTTTCTGTAAGTTTCAACAAAATCTGTCTTGTGGTTCAGTAGTTCATACCTCCAGAGCAGGAGGCCGGTCAGCGACAGAGTGAGTCCGACCAGAGGAGGCTGCTGTCAGACACGTGAGGTGGGAACGGTTGGTGGACCCTAGCGGCCGAAAGTGGTCACTGCACCATTTTTAGCCAAAATGAAAAACGGTCATATCTCAGCCAAAAATTGGTCTAAAAATATGGGAAAAAAATCCATAAACATGTCGCATCGCTCTATAAGTCGCAGGGCATGCAAATTTGGCAAAAAGGTGCGACTTATAGACAGGAAAATACGGTACTCTCTTCCATGGAGATGATCTGCCGGGCAGTGTAGAGTCGACCCACTCCTCATTGGTCAGCCGGTGATACTTTGTAGAAGAGACCATGTATGGAGTCGTGAGACCTTTTACTCAACTCGGAGAAGTTCCAACCAAACTTATTTTGTTTTGGTTGGAGTTGTTCCCCAAACAAAAGGACCGACTGTGAAGGTAACGGACTGTGAAAGGCAGCCCAGTACAGATGTGGGAGTCACGAGGTCACAGCTGTTGGCAGTCACCTGAGGGAGGTGTTGAGGTTAAAACGCTTCCCTCTCTCCAGCTGCAGCTCCTCTGACCCAAACAGTCGGGGATGGGGCCTCGGGGCCTTTGTGGAAACAAGCTGACAGGAAAGGTAAACACCAAGGTGTGGAAAGAAACGCTCTTCTCATCACCCACACTGCCTCAGCACGGCTAGCCCTGATTCAAAATGGCCACCACAGCTAACCAGCCTCATCACTGAAGTGGCTCGAGCGCAGACCGTTTTACAGGGAATCAGATCAAACAGCGTGAGGACTTAATAGAGCACTGCTTTCATTTACAAGTGTTGAGATCATAGATAAAGAACAAACCTGCCAATGAAAGGACAATAAATAAGAATGACAAATGTATTTAGAAGCATTTAGGAAACTAAACATTACAGTTACTTGTTCCTTTTTTAGCACTTTTCAGAGAAGATTGGGTTCATTATTTTAAGTGGTGCAATACTTTGATAACTTTGAGCTCGCACTTGTTAATTAAAAATGAAGTCTGTGGTTCAACCTGAATAAGAACTCAAGGTCACTGAGATGTCCAATCTGTGACCTTCTCATGGAAGTTCCTCTACCGCCCTCTGCTGGTGGGTCACCTCATGTTCCTCATCTTGTCAGTTCCAGCATCATGTAGCAGACCTGCAGCACCAGAACATCCTTGCAAATTAATTTAAATCACTAAAACTCAAAACAAATTAAAAAAAAGCAGTACATTAAATAATCACATGAGTGAGTTTTTGCCTGTAATGTGATGGTTTAAGAGCTGGAGGGCATTTTATTGTTTGGTTGAGCTCATAGCTCACGTGAAATCAGTACTTGTTCATCAGATTCTCTGGGTTAACTGAAAAGAACAACTTAGAAATGAAATGGAACATGAAACAATGGCTACTGAGCAGATGAAACTTGGTGTTCATTTTGAATAAAGATGTCTTGAGACATTTTTGTTCATATTACTTGATTTTAATGAAATGGAACATGAAACAATGGCTACTGAGCAGATGAAACTTGGTGTTCATTTTGAATAAAGATGTCTTGAGACATTTTTGTTCATATTACTTGATTTTAACTCTCTACAGCATCATTTTGACACCTGTAAGAGACAACAAAATGAAGTGCTCAGCCTAGAAAACAGTGTTGCAAACAGTGTGCATTGAAATAGGTCATGATTTTCAAAATAGTCCTCTCAAAATGTTTCTGGAACGGAACTTAATAGAGTATAAAAAAAAAACAATAAAAAAAAAACAATTCAGTGATAAATTTTTTTATTTTTTTTCCTCACAATTTTGAGTGTGAATGCTGCATACTGACATGTATGCTAACAGTCTGCGTGCTGACATTCTTTTTTTTTATAGAAAGATAGGAAAGACAGATAAGACTACAAAACAAATATCCACAAAAAAAAGCACAAGGCAAACACACCCAACCGCCGTCTGCAATCCTGCAAAGTACATAACAGAACACAGCAACAAAACATACATGCATAAAAGACACATAATATCCATGACTTTGCAGTAGATTACTATAAATATATATACCCATACCTACAAATATATATATATATACATATACAGTATATACATATACAGTATATATATTAGTGCTGTTGAAAGATTAAACATTTTAATCTGATTAATCACACTCTGGGGACTGTGATTAATCAGATTAATCACAATGCTTACCGGTAACTTTGTATACTTGAAATGTAAATATGACGGTTTTCAATAAAATGTTGAAGAAAATGTTTTATTGTCTCAAACCAGTTTTTCATTCACCATTTCACCAGTTTTTTTGCAAGGTTAAAAGAAGTAATGTTGTTTCAAACAATTTATAACATGTAAACAATAGAGTAAGCCCATAATATACATACTGTATATAGAAAAACATTTTTTTCTGCATTTCATTCGAACCTAAAGTCCTCTTGTGTGTCACAATGCTTACCGGTAACTTTGCTTGAAATGTAAATATGACGGTTTTCAATAAAATGTTGAAGAAAACGTTTATTGTCTCAAACCAGTTTTCCATACTCTGCAAGGTTTAAAGAAGTAATTTTGTTTCAAACAATTTATAAATGTTAAATGTCTCATTGTCATGTATGTGATGAAAACATGTAAACAATAGAGTAAGCCCACAATATCAGTAACTTTTAGACCAAAATATACCGGTATATACATATAGAGAAAAACTTTTTTTTCTGTGCATTTCAATTGAATGTAAAGTCCACTTGTGTAACATGATCAGCGGCCCCCACTGGCCCCCCACCTGCTCACGTCTCTGGCCCTTCAAGACATGCACATTTTTGGTTACACTGGCCAGTTTCCTCCATGTCCTGACTCCTCCATCCAGCAGCTAAAAATTAAATGTGTTCTTGTCCTTCACTCCTGTGTCTGGCTTACATTCAATCCAAAACCTGCTCCTGACAGGTTTACATTAAATGTTGAAGAAATTGTTTTATTGTGTCAAACCAAACAGTTTTCAGGTTTTCATGCCAAGCAAGTTTTACAGAAGTCATTTTGTTTTAAACATTAATTTATACATGTTAACTCAAATGTCTCATTAAGTGTCATCTATGTGATAAAAACATGTAACTCTTCTTCTTCTTGTTTTGATAAGATATAAGATTTCTTGTTTCACCAAATAGATATTAACATACAAAATGAATAGTCTAAAAATCAGCTCTAAATGCAGGCTATGAACAAAATTATTTTTAGAGCAAAATTATTTGGAAAAATATAGAACAAAGTTATTTTAATTGAACGCGCTGCTTGCTTCCGGCTGCCACCCCTCCCCTGCAGCTGACAGAGAGTCAGCAGACAGGTGTCCATCTGAGCTTAACGTGCGTTTTTCCTTTAAACCGGTCGGATCTGCCTACAAGTAGCTTAACACCATTTTAAATCGTGCATTCTTAGTTTTCTTTGTGCTATGATTCGTAAAAACTAGAAGTCCGAGCACACGTGCGCAATTATTGCGCAATCAATGCGCAGTGATCACAGTCTGATGAACTGCTGCTGCTCTTTGTTTCGGGTCGGCTGAGCTTCAGGTTCAGTTTAGAAATGACAGCTTTACCGCCACAGGATATAGTCCTTTATAGGTCAAAATAGGTAATGTGATTAATCTGCATTATGTAATATCAATGCATTAATCTGTTTACATTAATCTCATGCGTTAACGCGTTAACTTTATCATCCTTAATATATA
>JBBPBX010009557.1:3168-16222 GCA_038048925.1 Garcialebias charrua | reverse complement strand
CATACCCATCTACATGTACATATGATATTTACATATACAGTACATCCCTGCATCTATTTGTGTGTGGTTGTGAGCATGCATAAATGTATAAGGCTTCTCTAATAGAACATTCAATAGCGACGTGAAGCATCAGAGATCCGCCCCCCAAGACCCGAGGCAGACAAAGGAGGGACCAGAGCCCAAGACCCCAAGAGGGACCCCGAGCGCAGAGCCCCCAGGGCCACCCAAGCAGGACGAACCACTCACCCACCCCCCAGATCCGACCATAGGGGAGAACTGGAAGACTCCCACCAGTGACCACACACAATGACCCCCCTGGGGCCAACCGCGACAAACTCACAGTCACAGGCCTCCGCCGGAACCCGTTGCACCGACGTAGCCCTAGGCCTAGGCACCAAGGCCCAGGCACTGGGGACGCCCACCCCTCAGGCCCAGACCCGACAGGACCAGAGGACCCGAGCCCCACCAGGCAGCCACCAGGCCGAGCCAACATACGACCAAGCGGACACCGAGGGCTCCAAGCGCGCCGGCAGGCAAAGGGATACCCCGCCAGGGGGCCACGTGGCAGGAATACGAAACCAAGTGGCCTCGGATGTGTCAGAGAGGGGGCACTCTGAGTCCCAGCCTGACAAATAGACATTCATACACAGACACAATCACACAGACCCACCCTCATCTACACCCTCACTCACTCAAGGACATACAATAACGACACATTCCATTCATACTCCCGATACGCACTCTATACCCCCCAGGTCCAAGACATGTATCTGCCCCCTACATGGGGCAGCCCACACCCAAACCCAGGAGGTAGGCCCATTCATTCTGGGGTGGAGAGGAGCCGACATCCAAGATCCGGCCCAACCCGCACCCAGCCGACAGGAACACCCGAGCCCAAGCAACCCCAGTGAGAGCGCCTCGCCAGCCCCGCCCACGGCAAACCCCCAGGCCCAGAACCTCCCCTTAGTCCAGGACAACACCCGACAGCCTGCCACTTTACCAGACCCCACACCTGGAATGGCCGCCAGGGAACCAGGGGGTGAAAAAAAAGTGTGTCGGGGTCTAATGCATGCTGACATTCTGAATGCTGACAGTCTGTATGCTGACAGTCTGTATGCTGACAGTCTGTATGCTGACAGTCTGTATGCTGACAGTCTGAGTGCTGACATTCTGTATGCTGACAGTCTGAGTGCTGACAGTCTGTATGCTGACAGTCTGCATGCTGACATTCTGTATGCTGACAGTCTGTATGCTGACAGTTCTGTATGCTGACAGTCTGTATGCTGACAGTCTGTGCTGACAGTCTGCATGCTGACAGTCTGTATGCTGACAGTCTGTATGCTGACAGTCTGTATGCTGACAGTCTGTATGCTGACAGTCTGTATGCTGACAGTCTGTATGCTGACAGTCTGTATGCTGACAGTCTGTATGCTGACAGTCTGTGTGCTGACAGTCTGTATGCTGACAGTCTGTGTGCTGACAGTCTGCATGCTGACAGTCTGTGTGCTGACAGTCTGTATGCTGACAGTCTGTATGCTGACAGTCTGTATGCTGACAGTCTGTATGCTGACAGTCTGTATGCTGACAGTCTGTATGCTGACAGTCTGTGTGCTGACAGTCTGTATGCTGACAGTCTGTATGCTGACAGTCTGTATGCTGACAATCTGTATGCTGACAGTCTGTATGCTGACAGTCTGTGTGCTGACAGTCTGTATGCTGACAGTCTGTATGCTGACAGTCTGTATGCTGACAGTCTGCGTGCTGACATTCTGTATGCTGACAGTTTGTATGCTGACAGTCTGTGTGCTGACAGTCTGTATGCTGACAGTCTGTATGCTGACAGTCTGTATGCTGACAGTCTGTGTGCTGACAGTCTGTATGCTGACAGTCTGTATGCTGACAATCTGTATGCTGACAATCTGTATGCTGACAGTCTGTATGCTGACAGTCTGTGTGCTGACAGTCTGTATGCTGACAGTCTGTATGCTGACAGTCTGTGTGCTGACAGTCTGTATGCTGACAGTCTGTATGCTGACAGTCTGTGTGCTGACAGTCTGTATGCTGACAGTCTGTATGCTGACAGTCTGTATGCTGACAGTCTGTGTGCTGACAGTCTGTATGCTGACAGTCTGTATGCTGACAGTCTGTATGCTGACAGTCTGTATGCTGACAGTCTGTATGCTGACAGTCTGTATGCTGACAGTCTGTATGCTGACAGTCTGTATGCTGACAGTCTGTATGCTGACAGTCTGTGTGCTGACAGTCTGTATGCTGACAGTCTGTGTGCTGACAGTCTGTATGCTGACAGTCTGTATGCTGACAGTCTGTATGCTGACAGTCTGTATGCTGACAGTCTGTATGCTGACAGTCTGTATGCTGACAGTCTGTATGCTGACAGTCTGTGTGCTGACAGTCTGTATGCTGACAGTCTGTATGCTGACAGTCTGTATGCTGACAGTCTGTATGCTGACAGTCTGTATGCTGACAGTCTGTATGCTGACAGTCTGTATGCTGACAGTCTGTATGCTGACAGTCTGTGTGCTGACAGTCTGTATGCTGACAGTCTGTATGCTGACAGTCTGTATGCTGACAGTCTGTGTGCTGACAGTCTGTATGCTGACAGTCTGTATGCTGACAGTCTGTATGCTGACAGTCTGTATGCTGACAGTCTGTATGCTGACAGTCTGTATGCTGACAGTCTGTGTGCTGACAATCTGTATGCTGACAGTCTGTATGCTGACAATCTGTATGCTGACAATCTGTATGCTGACAGTCTGTATGCTGACAGTCTGTGTGCTGACAGTCTGTATGCTGACAGTCTGTATGCTGACAGTCTGTATGCTGACAGTCTGTGTGCTGACATTCTGTATGCTGACAGTCTGTATGCTGACAGTCTGTGTGCTGACAGTCTGTATGCTGACAGTCTGTATGCTGACAGTCTGTATGCTGACAGTCTGTGTGCTGACAGTCTGTATGCTGACAGTCTGTATGCTGACAGTCTGTATGCTGACAGTCTGTATGCTGACAGTCTGTATGCTGACAGTCTGTATGCTGACAGTCTGTATGCTGACAGTCTGTATGCTGACAGTCTGTATGCTGACAGTCTGTATGCTGACAGTCTGTATGCTGACAGTCTGTATGCTGACAGTCTGTATGCTGACAGTCTGCGTGCTGACAGTCTGTATGCTGACAGTCTGTGTGCTGACAGTCTGCATGCTGACAGTCTGTATGCTGACAGTCTGTATGCTGACAGTCTGTATGCTGACAGTCTGTATGCTGACAGTCTGTATGCTGACAGTCTGTATGCTGACAGTCTGCGTGCTGACAGTCTGTATGCTGACAGTCTGTATGCTGACAGTCTGTATGCTGACAGTCTGTATGCTGACAGTCTGTATGCTGACAGTCTGTATGCTGACAGTCTGTGTGCTGACAGTCTGTATGCTGACAGTCTGTATGCTGACATCTGTATGACAATCTGTATGCTGACAGTCTGTATGCTGACAGTCTGTATGCTGACAATCTGTATTTTGACAATCTGTATGCTGACAGTCTGTATGCTGACAGTCTGTGTGCTGACAGTCTGTATGCTGACAGTCTGTATGCTGACAGTCTGTATGCTGACAGTCTGTATGCTGACAGTCTGTATGCTGACAGTCTGTATGCTGACAGTCTGTATGCTGACAGTCTGTATGCTGACAGTCTGTATGCTGACAGTCTGTATGCTGACAGTCTGTGTGCTGACAATCTGTATGCTGACAGTCTGTATGCTGACAATCTGTATGCTGACAATCTGTATGCTGACAGTCTGTATGCTGACAGTCTGTGTGCTGACAATCTGTATGCTGACAGTCTGTATGCTGACATCTGTATGCTGACAGTCTGTGTGCTGACATTCTGTATGCTGACAGTCTGTATGCTGACAGTCTGTGTGCTGACATTCTGTATGCTGACAGTCTGTATGCTGACAGTTTGTATGCTGACAGTCTGCGTGCTGACATTCTGTGTGCTGACAGTCTGTGTGCTGACAGTCTGTGTGCTGACAGTCTGTATGCTGACAGTCTGTATGCTGACAGTCTGTATGCTGACAGTCTGTGTGCTGACAGTCTGTATGCTGACAGTCTGTATGCTGACAGTCTGTATGCTGACAGTCTGTATGCTGACAGTCTGTATGCTGACAGTCTGTATGCTGACAGTCTGTATGCTGACAGTCTGTATGCTGACAGTCTGTATGCTGACAGTCTGTATGCTGACAGTCTGTATGCTGACAGTCTGTATGCTGACAGTCTGTATGCTGACAGTCTGTATGCTGACAGTCTGTATGCTGACAGTCTGTATGCTGACAGTCTGTATGCTGACAGTCTGTATGCTGACAGTCTGTATGCTGACAGTCTGTATGCTGACAGTCTGTATGCTGACAGTCTGTGCTGACAGTCTGTGTGCTGACAGTCTGTATGCTGACAGTCTGCATGCTGACAGTCTGTATGCTGACAGTCTGTATGCTGACAGTCTGTATGCTGACAGTCTGTATGCTGACAGTCTGTATGCTGACAGTCTGTATGCTGACAGTCTGTGTGCTGACAGTCTGTATGCTGACAGTCTGCATGCTGACAGTCTGTGTGCTGACAGTCTGTATGCTGACAGTCTGCATGCTGACATTCTGTATGCTGACAGTCTGCATGCTGACATTCTGCATGCTGACAGTCTGTATGCTGACAGTCTGTATGCTGACATTCTGTATGCTGACAGTCTGCGTGCTGACAGTCTGTATGCTGACAGTCTGTGTGCTGACAGTCTGTAGGCTGACAGTCTGTATGCTGACAGTCTGCATGCTGACAGTCTGTATGATGACAGTCTGTACACTGACACTCTGTATACTGACAGTCTGTATGCTGACAGTCTGCATGCTGACAGTCTGTATACTGACAGTCTGTATACTGACAGTCTGTATACTGACAGTCTGTATACTGACATTCTGTATACTGACAGTCTGTATGCTGACAGTCTGTGCTGACAGTCTGCATGCTGACAGTCTGTACGTGGACAGTTTGTATGTTAACAGTCTGTATACTGACCGTCTGTGTGCAGACAGTCCGTAAGTGGACAGTTCATATGTTGACAGTCTGTATGCTGACAGTCTGTATGCTGACAGTCTGTGTGCTGACAGTCTGTATACTGACAGTCTGTATGCTGACAGTCTGTGTGCTGACAGTCTGCATGCTGACAGTCTGTATGTTGTGGACAGTTCGTATGTTGACAGTCTGTATGCTGACAGTCTGTATGCTGACAGTCTGTGTGCTGACAGTCTGTATACTGACAGTCTGTATGCAAACAGTCTGTATGAGGACAGTTCGTATGTTGACAGTCTGTATGCAGACAATCTGCGTGCTGACAGTCTGTATACTGACAATCTGCGTGCTGACGGTCTGTATGCTGACAGTCTGTATGTGGACAGTTCATATGTTGACAGTCTGTATGCTAACAGTCTGCATGCTGACATTCTGTATGCTGACAGTCTGTATGCTGACAGTCTGTATGCTGACAGTGTACAGTATGTGCTGACAGTCTGCGTGCAGACAGTCTGTATACTGACGATCTGAATGCTGACGGTCTGTATGCTGACAGTCTGTATACTGACAGTCTGCGTGCTGATGTCTGTATGCTAGCAGTCTTATGCTAACAGTCTGCGTGCTAACAGTCTGTATGGACAGTTCGTATGTTAACTGTCTGTATGCTGACAGTCTGCATGAAGGCAGTCTGTGTGCTAGTAGTCTGTATAATGGTCTGTATCCTAACAGTATGTGTGCTGTCTGTACACTGACAGAGTCTGTACGCTGACAGTCTGTAGGCTGACAGCCTGCATGCTGACAGTCTGTATACTGACAGTCTGCATGCTGACAGTCTGTATGCTGACAGTCTGTATGTGGACAGTTCGTATGTTGACAGTCTGCATGCTGACAGTCTGTATAATGACAGTCTGCGTGCTGACGGTGTGTATGCTGACAGTCTGTATGCTAACAGCCTGCGTGCAAACAGTCTGTATGTGGACAGTTTGTATGTTAACTGTCTGTACGCTGACAGTCTGTATGCTGACAGTCTGCATGAAGGCAGTCTGTGTGCTAACAGTCTGTATAATGGTTTGTATGCTAACAGTATGTGTGCTGTCTGTACACTGACACTCTGTATGCTGACAGTCTGCATGCTGACAGTCTGTATACTGACAGTCTGTATACTGACAGTCTGTGTGCTGACAGTCTGTATGCTGACAGTCTGTATGCTGACAGTCTGTATGTGGACAGTTCGTATGTTCACAGTTTGTATGCTGACAGTCTGTATGCTGTGTGAGGATGGCACCGTATGGCACCATCAAGTGGGCATCTGTTGGTCTTGTCTGTTCCCCTTGTGATTTATTAGTTTCCCTCCTGATTTTAGTCTCCATGTTTTAATTACTCTAGTTGTAACCTCCAGTTCTGTCATCCTAATGTACTTCATGTTTCAGGTAGTTTTCCAGTTTTTGCTTTTAGTTAAACCTCCAGTTTAGTCTCTGTTTTATTAACCATTAGGTTAACCTCCAGTTCTGTCTGTTTAGTCTCTGTGTTTATGTTTCAGGTAGTTTCCCAGTTTTTGCTTTTAGTTAAACTTCCAGTTTAGTCTCTGTTTTATTTACTATTAGCTTAACCTCCAGTCTTCCTAGTTTACTTTTCATGCTTCAGGTTTAGTCGTCCTGCTCTGTGTGTCTAGTTAATTGTCTCTAGTTAATTGTCCCCAGGTGTTTGTGATTTTGTCTTGTCTTGTCTGTGAGTATATAAGCCCTGTTCTGTGTCTCAGTGAGTGCAGCCGCATCGTTTGGTATTCCCCTGTGTTCCCAGCTCATGTAAGTGTTTTTGTTGCACAGACTGCTTTATGATTTTTGTTGTCATTAATTTTCATTCATTCATTCAACCTTTATTTATACAGGCTAGCCTCGTTGAGTCACGGGGACTCATTTACAAGAGGGACCTGTCTCACTCACACCAAACAACCATCCACTCTCACACTCACACCTAGGGTCAATTTAGAGTCACCAATCAGCCTAACAAGCATGTTTTTTGGTCTGTGGGAGGAAACCGGAGTACCCGGAGGAAACCCACGCATGCACGGGGAGAACATGCAAACTCCACCCAGAAAGGCCCCCGGACCGGGATTTGAACCGGCAACCTTCTCGCTGAGAGGCAGCAGCTCTACCAGTTGTGCCACCGTGCTGCCCAATATTAAATATTATTATTATTATATTAGTAATTAAATACTCCTTCTTTGAAACTCCTGGCTCCCTGTGAGAGTTCTTGTCTGCAATTGGGTTCTGTCATGCCTACAAAACCTGACATGCTGACCGTCTGCGTGCTGACGGTCTGTATGCTGACAGTCTGTATGTTGACACTCTGCATGAAGACAGTCTGTGTGCTAACAGTCTGTATACTAGTCTGTATGCTAACAGTATGTGTGCTGTCTGCACACTGACAGTCTGTACACTGGCAGTCTGTATGCTGACAGTTCGTATGTTGACAGTCTGTGTGCTGACAGTCTGGATTAAGGCAGTCTGTGTGCTAACAGTCTGTATAATGGTCTGTATGCTAACAGTATGTGTGCTGTCTGTACACTGACAGTCTGTATGCTGACAGTCTGCATGCTGACAGTCTGTATACTGACATTCTCTATGCTGACAGTCTGTATACTGACAGTCTGTATACTGACATTCTCTATGCTGACAGTCTGTATGCTGACAGTCTGTATGCTGACAGTCTGTATGCTGACAGTCTGTGTGCTAACAGTCTGTGTGCTGACAGTCTGTGTGCTAACAGTCTGTGTGCTGACAGTCTGTGTGCTAACAGTCTGTGTGCTAACAGTCTGTGTGCTGACAGTCTGTGTGCTGACAGTCTGTGTGCTGACAGTCTGTGTGCTGACAGTTCATATGTTGACAGTTCATATGTTGACAGTCTGTATGCTGACAGTCTGTGTGCTGACAGTCTGTATGCTGACAGTCTGTATGCTGACAGTCTGTGTGCTAACAGTCTGTGTGCTGACAGTCTGTGTGCTAACAGTCTGTGTGCTGACAGTCTGTGTGCTAACAGTCTGTGTGCTAACAGTCTGTGTGCTGACAGTCTGTGTGCTGACAGTCTGTGTGCTGACAGTCTGTGTGCTGACAGTTCATATGTTGACAGTTCATATGTTGACAGTCTGTGTGCTGACAGTCTGTGTGCTGACAGTTCATATGTTGACAGTTCATATGTTGACAGTCTGTATGCTGACAGTCTGCATGCTGACAGTCTGTATACTGACATTCTCTATGCTGACAGTCTGTATACTGACAGTCTGTATACTGACATTCTCTATGCTGACAGTCTGTATGCTGACAGTCTGTATGCTAACAGTCTGTGTGCTGACAGTCTGTGTGCTAACAGTCTGTGTGCTGACAGTCTGTGTGCTGACAGTCTGTGTGCTAACAGTCTGTGTGCTAACAGTCTGTGTGCTGACAGTCTGTGTGCTGACAGTCTGTGTGCTGACAGTTCTATGTTGACAGTTCATATGTTGACAGTCTGTGTGCTGACAGTCTGTGTGCTGACAGTCTGTGTGCTGACAGTCTGTATGCTGACAGTCTGTGTGCTGACAGTCTGTGTGCTGACAGTCTGTGTGCTGACAGTCTGTGTGCTAACAGTCTGTGTGCTAACAGTCTGTGTGCTAACAGTCTGTATAGACCCCTTTCACGGCTCGTCATCAACCCTGGAAATATACCGGAAGTAGCCATCTTGGCGACATAGCTGTGTTAGCCTCAAAGCTATTGTAGTGGTGCGTCGCGTCTGGTCACACAAAATCAAAAAATGGTGAATTATTGTCGTGTCCATGGCTGCCACAATCGGTCAGATTGAGAGAAAAACCTTCTGTTTTACAGATTACCACTCGTGATCACAAATCAAGGTGAAGTAACTCAGCAGTTATCAGAGGAACGTGGACGTCTGTGGCTGCCAGCCTAAACCAGAACTTGGATTGAAAAACACTGAGCAACATCCGAATTTGCTCTGCACACTTTGTGTCAGGTAATATATTTCTTACAGTAGATTATAGTGAATTAGGGCATTACACGAATCATAAGTTTATTGAGCACGAGGACAGACCTTTGAAACACCACCTCCCTTTCTCTGTTCAAGACAGCCCTGAAAACACATCTCTTTAGACTTATCATTAACTTTACTAAATGTATTTTATATTATATAATCCTTATGTATTTTATATTTCAATTTGTCACTGATAATGTTTGAACTGAATTGGTTTGTTAAGTGTCCTTGGGTGTCCTGAAAGGCGCTTTTAAATAAAATGATTATTATTATTATTACAATCCTTTAACTGTGCTGCATAAAATGTACATGGAACGTTAAATTTTTTTGTTGAGTTATTTGTTTTTTACAAATAGCATAAACAACTCAACAACAAAGCTTTCAGTTGTTGAGTTTATGCTGATTATTCAAAATTCATAAGAGCACATGACACTCATGACAAGAGCACTGTCATGAGTGTCATGTCACTGTCATGACATGACACTCATGACAAGAGCACTGTCATGATAAACTACACACCTAGCTCTCAAGTTGAAAAGCAAAAAATACGTACAAACACTAAATATGTAAGAAGCACATACAATAACCTAAATTAACTGTTCTTGTGTTGTTTGACAACTGACAATCCGGTGCTATGTTGTAAATCCTGTTTTGAAATTCATATGCATATGAACACACCAATTATTTACAACTTCATTTAAGTAATTTTTATTTTATTATGTTTTTTCTTTTCTTAGGCAGACGTGCTCCATTGTACAGCAAGGATGATCCAGACTGGGTGCCTTCACTGAAGACGTGTGCTGCAGAGAAGTCTGTAGCAGTTGGTGCTGATGGTGGATGACATCTGGCAGCTGAACGCTTCAACCGACGACAAAAAAGAACTAAAAAAAACATGGCAAATAGCACATGTTAGAATCCATGTTGAACGTGTCATAGGCTGTGTTAGACAAAAATACACAATCTTGAATGGCCCTCTTCTACCTATTGATTTTCAAACATGTAGATATCCAGAAAAAGTTGCATTAATCGATATGATTGGCTTTGTGTGCTGTGCCTTGGTTAATCACCTTTGGTGGGTTATGAGTAGCTGCATGAATTGTAAAAAGAACAAGTGGATAGAAGAGTGATAGCTGATGTGAACCTTTTTTATTTTACATTGTTCCACCTTTACTTTGAAGTTGTTTTTGCAAATATGGGGCAGACATGATTTTTCATTCACTGCACTCTTTATTTGAGCATGATGCTGGTGAAGATTCTCAGTCGTCCAGGACATGATAAAATCAAAAAAGGCGTTCAATACAGGATCAACTGGACTTTATTAGTAACAAATAAAGTCCAGTTGATCCTGTATTGAACGCCTTTTTTGATTTGAGCATGAATTACTATATCATTACTGTTTATGTATTGATTTGATGAATGTAATTTTGATTATGCTTTTTCTGTAATGGATATCACACAGACGTGAGCAAACAAGACAACTTACATATTACAACATATGTTTCACATAGTGGTGCTGATACTGTATAGCTCACGTCGATTTAGAAAACCTCTTTTAAACAGAATAAATGACATTATGTATCATTAACCATTTTGTTTGTGCACTTTTTGTATTGACTAGAAAATATTCTGCCAAACTCAAAGTAGTTATAAGGTAAAAAAGCTCTATATAAAGACAACCATTCGTACTATTATCTTAAAAGATAATGTCTGCAGAATGCACCTCAAAGTTCTTACTGTAATTAGATTCATAGAGTAGCTGTTATTTATATAATTTGTGTTGAAACACTGTACAAGAGTTGAAAATTTTGAATAACACTTGTCAGCCATCATTGTACTTCACATGTTTATTTAAAAAATATGTTTTGAGGTAGTTCTGCACAGAGCTTCTATAAAATGAACTGAAACACACATTTACACATTTAGTCTGGATTAATAAGGAAAATCAAGGCATTGCTCTCTGGAACCGCTCAGATCTGGTTGATCCAGGGATCAAATGTAGCTTAAAAAACAGGGATCTAAGATCATTTTGACAAAATTTGCTTCAATCCTCAGACTGATGTGATGAGTCACATACATTTACAATAAGAATACATAGCTAGTGTGTGTTTAAAAACACACCCAAAATATATTTATATGTACACAGACAAATTAAAAATTAAATATAAATCACCAAACACCAAATAATTCACAATGTCTGCGTAGGTCACAGCTGGTAAGGTCCTCTCATCTTCTGACATGTTGGACAGCCGGTATGGGTCTTAGCTGCCAATTATCTGTATTTTATCCAAATAACGTTCCTTTGCTGCAGGCTGAAGCTGGTCCACATATAGTCTCCTGCAGCTTCTGTCTTCTTTACAGACAACAAGGTCAAATCAGAAATAAAACCGGAGCTCCGACTTCAACTACTGTGTGTTTACAGCGCGAGTGTCTCCAACATGGCGGTGCTTCCGGTATTGCGCAATCCGTGAAAGGGGTCTATTCTAGTCCGTACGCTAACATTCTCTGTGTTGTCTGTATGCGGCCAGTCTATATGAAGACAGTCTGTATGCTGACGGTCTGTGTGCTGTCTAAACAGTCTGTTTGTTAACAGTCTGTTTGCTAACAGTCTGTTTGCTAACAGTCTATATGCTAACAGTCTGTATGTTAACAGTTGTAACTTAATGATTTCAAGTGCAGCTTTTCACTCATTTCTTAAAAACATTCAAAAGTTTATAACTCGGTTCCTTGAAGGGATGCGCTGCCCTCTTTCAGTGCACGCTCAAAGATGTGTTGTGAATGACTCATTTACCACCACACTGAACATAAACTGTCAAACTGAATGGGCTACAACTATTTTTATGTTTGCTGAAGTTTATTTTCTGGCGCCTGTCCTGCTTTTATTTATTCATTTGTTATTATTATTATTATTATTATTTAACTCCTATTAAAATCCTTAACTGAAAAAAAAAGGGATTTTTTTTTTGTGTTGTTGTTGTAGATTTCTACTTTTTTGACTTAAACATGTGGGATTTAAGGGTTATAACTTATACATACAGGAACTGAACACAAAACGAAACACTGAGCTGTCAGAATCTTACAGATTACCCACAAGGCCTGGCGCTTCACTTTGACCCATGTGTAGCAGGAGGGTCAAAGGTCAGGACATTTTGAAGTGTGAAAATGTTCTGTAGATACATGAACGGATCGGGATGCTCCAGGTTTCAGACCTAAGCTGTTCCGAGTGCGTCTTCGTGAAACCGTTTTGTTTTCCTCCTCCCTTCTGAGCGGCGCCTCCACCTCAACAGCGCGGGCCCGTCTGAGGTTTCTGTTTGGACTTTACCTGAGCCGTGGCTCCAGAACCTGAGCTCTCACGTTTGTGTTTTTAGCCCAGAACTGGAGTTTATTACAGTTTGTTAACAGCGAGACAACGTGGATTTGTTGGGACCAAAGGAAGACCAGCCATGGGAACTCTCGGGTCTGGGTGGTTCTGATAGCTGCAGAAGTGCTGAGTCATTCTGTGAATGCTGCTGAGTCAGAACTCTCTGTCCTGTTTATGGTTTCTTTGCAACCAAACATTTTCCACACAGTTTATTTTAACCATTTAGATTTAAATGTTAGGGTCAATCAGGAAGGTTTTTTTTTTAAATAACTTTTATACTTTTCAAAATATTGAACTTTATTAAAATAAAGCTCCTCTGACAAAATGTCTCTTCAGTCCCTTCAAAAAATTTTCTCTTTTAAATCTGCTTCAGCTGCTGCCTCTGGTTTTTGCTGCTTTTAGCTTCGGTTGCTATTCCACAACGTTTAGCTACTGTTTTGCTACATTTAGCTTTTTAATTACTGTTCTGTTCATTTTAACTTTTTTTCTGCTTTTAGTTTGTGTTTTGCTCATTTTAGCTTTTCTTGTGCTTTTTTTCCCTTTACATTAAACATTGTGTGTTTGCCTTGTGCTCTTTCTGTGGACAATTGTTGTTTTGTTGTTTTGTTTT
>JBBPBX010009556.1:2500-59842 GCA_038048925.1 Garcialebias charrua | reverse complement strand
CATCCGTTGTCCTAAGGCAGGTAAGAATAAGAAACGTCCCATAAAACAAAAGAGCGGAGAAAAATACAAACATCACCTATATAGCACATAACACAACATAAAATTACAATAAAAATATGATGCCATAAGAATAGACAAAGTAATCTACACATGAGTGCACTTCTGATTAGTTTTCAGCCAAAGTTTCAGAGATTTTTTAAAGCTGGAGTAGGTGCCACAGTTCCTGATGGAAACTGGCAGTGTGTTCCATGACTGTGTGCCTCTGATGGACACCACCATTTGGCCAAATTTAGTCCTGCGCCGCTGCACATCACAATCTCCTCTGGTCAGTGCTCTTGTGTTTACTGTACTTGTTTTTTTACTTATAAAATATATTAAAGGAGGAGGAGCAAGTCCATTTAAAACTTTAAAAATCAGGCAAACGTCTTGAACCAAGGTTTCATCGAAAGCTTGGCTGATTGCCGAATTACCTGTCCCAGAGGACAGTACAGCCTCATCGGTGAGGGGTCCGTGGATCTCCACACCTTTCACTACCTGTGGTAGGCAGTGTTCAGTGAGTGCTGAATGTGTCAGCTCACAGAGGAGGTTCTCTTGTTGGACCAGAGTTTGGTCCAACTTTTGGGTCTCTTCTGTCTCACCTGTAGTTGAAGGTTCACTTACCGGGCTCTCGTCCTCGGATGAGGAGTCCCTTGTGTCCTCTGCGGTACCTGCGGTTAGGCAGTCTGTATCACAACTAGGAGGCACTTTTATTGGCAGGGGTTTTCTCACTGTGCTCCACATTTTCTGTTGACCATAATCTACAATCGCGCCGAAGCGGTTTATAAAATCTTGGCCAACCAAAAATGGGAATGAGTCAAGTTTAGACACGTACACCGGGTGGCGTAGTGTCATTTCGCCAATCTGCATGTGAACCATAGCTATAGCTGTTAGGGTTGTTCTCGTCTCTGCGAGACCCTGTAGCTCAATAGCACATTTCTCAAAGGGTATTTGCCTGTCAACACCGTTAGCGGCGGTCCTCAGCTCCTCGAACAGCTTGGCCGACATAATAGTTATATCAGAACTGCCATCCAGGAGGGCTTCACGCTCAAGGACACCTTCCAGTGTGATAGGCAGGTAAGCTTTCTTAGCCACCCCCCTTTGTATAAAGTTACACAGAAACCTCACAGGTCTTGGCCCACGTTTCTGTTCACGTGTGACTCTGGCTGTGTACTCATGTTCACTGTCAGCATCTTGTTGGCTGTCAGCATCATGACCTTCAGGATGTTGTTGTGTGTCAGCAATTGGTTTGCTGTCAACATCCATGGCAATGTTGGTAGTAGTGTGCGCTGAGTTATTTGTGTGCTCTGAGTCTTTGTGAAAGACAGTGCTACACATCGCTCCAGGTTGGTCAATGTTGATAGTGTCATTATCAATGATAACGCCACTCATTGTATCAGGTTGGTCAAGCACAGTAACATTCAAATCTACTGACAAACTACTTACTTCCTCTGTCTCTTCCGAGCATAGAGGTGTTGGGCCATTATTCCGGGACATTCGTGACTCTTTGCCTGTCTCGAACTGTTCTGTTCGAGGCGCGGGAGGTGCAGTTCCAAGGCTCGGGAGTTTCTGTTGGGACCACGCATAGTTACATGAGTATAGGTCCTCATACTTCAATTTCTTTTGAAGTCCACCCACCGATGGACCTTGGTTTTCACCCACCTGGTTCGATCTGAACCATTGTGGGTCTCTTAGAGAGTGAACACCTACCTTTTGTGGTTCGTTGCTTGTCTCAGATTTTTCAATCTGAGGTGCTTTAGGGGCGGGGCTCCCTTTAAACCATTTTGAGTCACTGTTCCAACTGGTACCAACATTTCGTTGTATGTCAGTTTGAAAATCTTGTTCATTCTTGCTAGTATTATCCAACTCTTTTAACAACCGACGTAAGTACTCTACCTCTTCTGAGGTCAGAGGGCCTTTGAGACAATGGTGTTTATTCTCGCTTGTATTATCCAACTCTTTTAACAACCGACGTAAGTACTCTACCTCTTCTGAGGTCAGAGGGCCTTTGAGACGACGGTGTTTATTCTCGCTTTCTATAGGAGAGAGAACCTCTCCTATTTTTAGCGACTGTGATACGACCTTTTGACCTGGGCACACCTCAGAGGGTGTTTTGTTTTGCATGTGAGCCTCAAAAGCAGTGACAGCGCACTGTTTCATCACTGATTGTCTAAAATGATGTTGTAACTCAAGGCCTTTTTTGAGAAGTTTTTCTCTTTGTCGTTTGCTCTTCTGCCTTATCAATTCAATCTTTGCTTTGAGCAACTGGTTATTTGTGTGCTCGGAGTTATCAAAGACAATGTCACGCATTGTACCAGTTTGGTCATCCTCTGTCTCATTCAAGTTTTCAAACAACCAACTTATGTCCACTATCTCCTCAGAGCTTAGAGGTATGTTGCCTTTGTTCTGGAACTTCTGTGACCTTTTGCTACTCCCGGACTGTCTAGTCCGCGGTGCAGGGACAGGGCCTTTGCTCGGTGTAGACCGCGGAGGGTCACTTAAAGAGCGGACACCTACCGTTTGTGGTTTTTTGCTTATCTCGGGCAGCTTCGTCCGAGGTGCAGGGACAGGGCTTTCGCTCGTCCTTCTCAACCATATTGGGTCTCTTAACCACTTCGGGTCATTGTTCCAGCGGGCATCAACATGTCGTGGTTTGTTAGTTTGAAAAACATGTTTCTTTTCACCTTTTTTAGGAGAGGGAGTTGATGAACTTGTCCCTTCCAGCTCTAACGAGTGGGATTTGACCTTTTCTTGGTAATGTAGTTCATGCTCTGGTTTTGTTTTTAACCAGATCGGGTCAGGGAGTTGATGAACATCAAAACCATTTATAGCACGCCATTTTATTTTTGATTCTCCTAACAAACGTTTTAACTCAAGTTTTTCTTTTCTTCGAATTAAACTCCATCCATCCATCCATCCATCCATCTTCTTCTGCTTATCCGGGGTCGGGTCGCGGGGGTAGCAGCCTAAGTAGGGAGGCCCAGACTTCCCTCTCCCCAGCCACTTGGAGCAGCTCCTCTGGGGGAATCCCAAGGCGTTCCCAGGCCAGCCGAGAAACATAGTCCCTCCAGCGTGTCCTGGGTCTTCCTCTGGGTCTCCTCCCGGTGGGACATGCCCGGAACACCTCACCAGGGAGGCGTCCAGGAGGCATCCTAACCAGATGCCCGAGCCACCTCAACTGGCTCCTCTCGATGTGGAGAAGCAGCGGCTCTACTCCGAGTCCCTCCCGGATGACTGAGCTTCTCACCCTATCTCTAAGGGAGAGTCCAGACACCCTGCGGAGAAAACTCATTTCAGCCGCTTGTATCCGAGATCTTGTTCTTTCGGTCATAACCCAAAGCTCATGACCATAGATGAGGGTGGGAACGTAGATCGATCGGTAAATTGAGAGCTTTGCCTTTTGACTCAGCTCTCTCTTCACCACGACAGACCGGTACAGCGCCCGCTTCACTGCGGACGCTGCACCTATCCGCCTATCGATCTCACGCTCCAGTTTTCCCTCATTCGTGAACAAGATCCCGAGATACTTAAACTCCTCCACTTGGGGCAGGACCTCCTCCCCGACCCGGAGAGGGCATGCTACCCTTTTCCGGCTCAAGACCATGGCCTCGGATTTGGAGGAACTGATCCTCATCCCGGCCGCATCACACTCGGCTGCAAACCGCTCCAGTGAAAGTTGTAAATCACGAACTGATGAAGCCAGTAGGACCACATCATCTGCAAAAAACAGAGAAGCGATTCTAAGGTCACCAAAACGGATCCTCTCAACACCTTGGCTGCGCCTAGAAATTCTGTCCATAAAAGTTATGAACAGAATCGGTGACAAAGGGCAACCTTGGCGGAGTCCAACTCTCACCGGAAACGAGCCTGACTTACTGCCGGCAATGCAGGGACAGGGCTTTCGCTCGTCCTTCTCAACCGTGCTTTGTGGACTTGGAGAAGGCATTCGACCGCGTCCCTCGGGGGGTTCTGTGGGGGGTACTCCGGGAGTATGGGGTACCAGGCCCTTTGATAAGGGCTGTTAGGTCCCTGTACGACCGGTGTCAGAGCTTGGTCCGAATTAAACTCTGCCTTAATAATTCAAGATTTTCAAGCCTTGATGCGATCAGCTTGAAAGCTTCATCATTTCTTTCATATCCCATCTTTATTTTGAAATTTTCTCCAAATTAATGAGAGATGTTTGTAGTTTGTTATTTTAAATATTTCCTTATTTAAAATAAACTGGAGTCATTAATTGTACACAGAAAAACGTTAAAAATTCCATTTTTAAATAAAAGTGTACAGTTATGCACACCAATTCTGTTTAAAATGCAGAGATGTGAAAGTTAATGTGGAAATGCTCTGTTCTCCATCATTGTTTTTTTTTTTTTAATTTGAAAATCAAATAAAATATGCTTTTTTGAGTGTTATTTTAAATCTCTTCAGTATTTAAAATGAGCATAAAGTGTTTGTTTGTACCTCTGTTATTCTAAAAATTTTATTTAAAATAAACAGGACTTTTTGTTTTGTACAGAACAACTTTAAAGCTGGTAATTTCACCATAAAAATGCTGACTTTTTATGATGTTCTATGAGAAAACTCATCTGTCAACGTCTTTTAACCAACAGGGGGCAGCTTCAAGTCTCAATGTTATCACGAGGCGACTGAGTTTTCTATTCAGTATTTAAAATAAAAACAACCTTTTAGAGTTAGTTTCTAGTGTGTCCGTTATAATTGCTCGAACCACGTTCTTGTCAGAGACAAATTTATGTTGTTAGACAGTTTAGATGGCTTAAATTGAGTTTTTAAACTTTTAGTGAAATCTCCGTTCGTCTTGTGTTGAGGGACACGTAGTCTGAAGACAGAGAGGGGCGGGCCGACGCAGCAGCGTGCGTGGCGCGTCACCAGCATCCAGCGAGGCAAAGCTCGCTACTCAGATACGTGACGTCAACCAATCAATCACAGCGCATGTAGTTCTTTTCCCAAGCGTTCATGGTGAATGTAGTTTTATTACCATCAACCAATGCAGTGCCGGAAATGATGACAAAAGTGGGTTGGCTCCATCGGCGTACGTCCCCACTTCAGCGAATCAGCGCTTTACAGATACGAGACGTGATTGACAGATCACGACTCTCTTTTTATCCAATCACAGCTCATAAACAAACATGTATGACACGTCGCTTTAACGTTAGCTTAGTACAGCAGAACCCAATTCTACAGACTCTATACACAACTCACACGCTTCAAATTAACTTTCCAAAATTCTGAAATATGCGGCGAGCACACCTAGATAGGCCAACTTAGTTACGCTTAGTAACATAGCACTTCAACAGTAACACAACACGGACTCTCTTCGGAGCCACGTTCAAGGTCGGTTCCGTCCACTTTAAAGGAGCAGAAAACTCGGGTCTGAACCCATCCGACAACGTCCTAACAGTTATATGCTTCTTTGACCTGCTCTAAAATGTAAAATACCAGCACAACAGAAATCTTGCAAAGTAACATTAGCTTTCCAGGCACTATGACTCTGCGGTCACTTCAACAAAGCTCTGTACAGGAGTGTGTGCGTGAACTGGACCGAACCGAACCAGAACCCCCACAGACCACGGGCTGACAAAACCTCACCTGAATGCTTGCAACAGCGTGTTAAAGAGTTGAGCGAGCAACAATCTCTCAGCTTCAAGTGATAAAAACATGCAGAATCTGCCTGTCTTGAACACTTCAAGCCAAAATTATTATCCTCAGAGTTTAAAACTTGGATCCTATTATGCAAACATGACGTTACAGTTCATGAGAGACCACAGATTTATCAATAAACTTTCAGAAACTCGTACTTGGGCCACCAGATGAAGTAAACATGAGGGAGCCACCATATTGTGTCTTTTAACACATACGGTGCCACCCAGATGTAAAGGATTTTATCAGGGGTCAGTATTAAGCTGACCTCTTTATCCTTAATTAATTACTTATTCAGATTGAATAGTAATTTCACGGATTATTTTCTTTTTCAGTTTACCCAATATTTCTGTGATCTTTATGATGGATAAATAAATAAAGCCATTAAGTGACAGAGACGTTAACTTAGTTTGGTATGTCAAAGACACTACCATTTATTTAAAATAAATCAACTAAATTAACACCATTACACTTGATTGACATGATTTCACTTTCTTGCAATTTAACACGTCAGCACATTTAAATTGTAACACAACAGACATAAATACAGGATGTTAACATATTTAGTCTGAGGCTCTATGACTTAAATAGTTTCCAGCTTAGAATTGAGGGGAAAGGAAATAGGAGGAGAGATGGTTTAAAGGAAATTGTCTTGAGCATGTTACCAGAAGTGACACTTCCCATCAGATTTCTGCTGAAATCCAGGTACGTTTGTAAACAGCTCTTTACCTTTGACGACGAGTCTGATAAAGAGATGACACCAGCCTTTCAGGCGTACAGAATCGTTGCAGGTCCAGCACGTCCGAGCCGGTTCTGGTTTACGTTTCAACGTCTCCTGGGATCTGCGTCGATCATCAGAAAATGCGTCAGCTCCTGGCCTCTGACTTCAAGATAACATTCCAGGAAGGAATAAGCAAAGTTTGAGCTTATACTCGTTCGAAGTGGACTCATAACAACATGTTATTAGTCCTTAACTGGATGACGTGTCCTTAGCGTGTGACTAAACGTCCATCCAACTCTTTGGGAAAGTTCACATCTCTTGAAGTTCCCAGCAGACTCTGACTCATTCAGCTTAGCTTAGAACCTTAAGAAAGAACTCTGAAACTTGTCTCTTTCCGATTGGTTCAGAAGAAACAGTCGAGGAGTTCACTTGCCGTTATCACGACCCAAGGTTACAGCCAGCAGCAGAGAGAAATGTTTAGGAAAAAGACAGACGCATAGACTCCAAGAGGTAAACTACTTGGATTAGTGTCTTAACACTTTTAAAACAAATCTGAAAAGCACAATTTGACATAAAATTCAACTCTGACACCATTATATGGTCAAGTAACACAGTAATACTCCATATTAAAAGAATAACACAGCATAACATATATCATGAAAATGACAAAAGTTATTCTTTTGATCACATCAGAATAAAATCAAAGATAGAAATAGTCTCTTTTGGTGACTATGTTCTCAGATTACAACTAATGGAATAATTAGCAGTAAATGTCTTGCTTTACTGAGAGGTCAGTAAAGGTCATCTCTGGAACAGTTCAAAAATACACAGGTGTATCAAAGTGGACACGGTCATGCCCACTACAGTACTAATAAATGGTAAATCCGAAATCCTAATATTATTAAATAAAGTTTGTTCTATATCTATCCAAGTTTCATCTAATGCATTCGGTTTTAACCACTTTGATATATATTGTAACCTGTTGGCTAAATAGTAGTAATAAAAGTTTGGAAGTTCTAATCCTCCGGTATCTTTAGATTTCTGTAATGTTTTTAAACTAATACGTGGAGTTTTATTTTTCCAAAGGAATTTAGATATAGAAGAGTCCAGGGACTTAAACCATTCAGTTGAAGGTTTATTTGGAATCATTGAGAATAAATAATTTATTCTCGGCAGCACCATCATTTTTACTAAGGCAACTCTTCCCATAAGTGATATTGGTAGAGATCTCCATCTAGTAAGATCGTCTTCAATTTTCTTTAATAGTGGGATATGATTTAATTTTATTAAATCTTATAATTTAGGAGAGATATTAACACCTAAATATTTAATGTTACCTGATTGAAGTCAGACAGTTTCATTTACTTTGTAAACAAACATGCTCCTTTCTGGCAGTTCAGGATAAAGGGCTGTGACAGCCCCCAGTTTACTCCTGAACTAGCTGACCTCCTGCACAGGAGAGATCATCTTTGGGCCACTGCAAGAAAATCACACTAAGACACTGATTGGTTGAAATTTCGGCAGCTGAGGAATAAATGCACAACTGCCATCAAAGCCGCAAAACGAATTACTTCATATCTCAGACCTTCAGAAATCTAAACGATCCCAAAAAAATTTGGAAAACCATCAAATCTCTCTCAGGCATCTCCCAATCATCTGACCTCCCATCACAACTTCTTGTTGACTCTGTTCCTGTGTCAAATAAGCACGAGATCCTGAACTGTTTCAACAAACATTTTGTTGCTTCTATTTCATTATTTGACACAGTTACAAATGGAAAAACGGCCACTTCATCTAATAATCAAACTTCTACAAATCAAATCCCTCCTACAAGTTTATGTTTATGTTTATTAAATTTGTTCATTTTTTTTACAAAAGAAACAATACAAGGCAATCTCATAATGATAGTGTACAAAATGTAAAAAAATGAAAGGTGGCAGAAAGAAGAATAAATCTTATTATATCTGCCCCTTATCTCCAACAATCAGATTAAACAACAGTAGTCAAACCATGTAAACAATAATAATCTTCAACCAACTTTTTCCAACAATCAGGTTAAACAATAATATTCTTCAACCAACAGTACAAAATGACTAACTCTTTCTAATTTTCTAACTAATACTAATACAGTACAAAATGACTAACTCTTTCTAGTTTTCTAACTAATACTAATACAGTACAAAATGACTAACACTTTCTAATTTTCTAACTAATGCAATACACATTACGTTATTTCACATATATTTTTTTAACATATTTGTTTTGATCATTTTTTTAAATGTAAACATTGACTTGGCATTTTTAACTACATTCTCCAAGCCATTCCATAATCTAATTCCCTGGATTGAGGTAGAACGTCCCTTCAAACTGGTTCTGAATTGTGGTTTTACAAACAACTCTGTTCCCTTAAGATTATAACAACTTTGTCTTTTAACAAAGTGCATTTGGATATTTAAAGGTAATGCATTATTTTGAGCTCTATACATAACTGATAAGATATTATAGTCTACCAAATCATGGAACTTCAGTAATTTTAGTTGATAAAATAATGTACTTGATGGATGACGGTAATGCTTTCTAGTGATAATTCTTACAGCTCTTTTCTGTAATACAAAAATAGGCTTTGTGATTGTTTTACACGCATTCCCCCAAACATCAATACAATAGATTAAGTGTGGAACAATGATTGTGTTATACAACAAATACAGAGCCTTATCATTCAATAGGTCTCTGACTTTGTACAGTACTGCTATCGATTTAGCTATTAGCTACAAGTAAATAGCTACAAGTTTAGCTACAAGTAAATCCTCAATCACACCTTCTCTTTTTCTCCGTTCTCAGTCAGTGAGGTAAATAAACTGTTAAATGATCTTGATCCTAAAAAATCTGCAGGTCCAGATGAACTTCCACCTTATTTTTTAAGGCTGGCTGCTCATATCATCACAGTCCCCGTGACCCACATCTTTAATCTGTCCATAAGCCAAAACACCATTCCGGATGCTTGGAAAACAGCCTTCGTTCTTCCTCTGCGGAAGGGAGGTGACCCTACATCACTGAACAACTATCGACCAATCTCTAAACTCTGCATTTTATCCAAGATCCTAGAAAAACTGATAAACTCTCAGATCAAAAATTATCTGGACTCATTTAACATCTTACCTCTCCATCAATCTGGTTTCAGGAAAAAACACAGCACAACAACTGCTTCTCTGAAGGTTCTGAATGATGTTGTTGAAGCATTGGATGCTAAGGATTATTGTGCTGCACTTTTCTTAGACCTGTCTAAAGCTTTTGACACTGTGGACCATAACATCCTGTGTCATAAGCTCTCAGAAATCGGTTTCTCTGATCACACAATCGGTTGGTTTTCTAACTATTTTTCCAATCGGAGGCAATGTGTTCAACATAACGGTACTTCTTCCAGCTATTTAACAGTTAAAAATGGTGTACCACAAGGCTCAGTTTTAGGACCAACCCTCTTTACAATCTACATAGCTAATGTAGGTCAGAGCATCCCTGATGCATCCTTACATTTCTATGCTGATGATACAGTTGTTTATTGCCAAGCTAAAACAGTAGCTAAGGCTTTCCAGTTACTGCAATCCGCTTTTGACATCATCCAGTCAGATTTGTTCTGTCTCAAACTTGTCCTAAATGCTGATAAAACAAAAGGGATGTTTTTTTCAAGTAGGAAGTCGGTCCCAGCAGATCTTCCTCCGATTTTATCATCAAATGGTGTCCCTATTGAGTTTGTTGACTCATATGACAAAAGTAAGATGGCGGCTGAGCAGAGAGGACGCTTTTAGTCGGGCTCCTGCCAATACTACCTCCAAAAGAGTATTTTGGAGGTCTTGTACTCGCAGTTTTTTGCGCTGGATGTGCAGAGAGGAGTGCTGAAAAAGCTGCGGAAATTGGACTAGAACATGCGATCCAGAATTATGAATCTACAAGCCAACGTGTCCGTGAGTTTTTGCCGAGAGTTAGCCTAGCGTAGCTACAAACCGGGCTAATCAAAGCTAACCGAGCTGGGTCACCGTAACCGGGTGCCGTAGCTGCGGAGCTGCGGGCTTCGTGAACAAATAAACCGGAAAAATACGCTGGTTGTTACGAAGAAACGCGGGCCGGCACGCTGGAGGTGCTTTGTTGCAGCGAAAGAAAACAACAAAGCTGGGAGTGGAGGCTACAGGCTACAAGCTAACGCTAGCCATGTGCTGCTGTTAAAAGCTAATGCGGCAAAACAACACGGAGTTGGGGATTGTTGCTACAGGCTGACGAGAGAGCCGAGAGCCTAAACGCCACCTGGGGCTTTGAGCTGGTCCGTGCGCCGCGATTGGGCCGCGAGCAGTGAACGCCACCTGGGGCTTTGAGCTGGACCACGAGCCGTGAACGCCACCTGGGGCTTTGAGCTGGACCGAGCGCCGCGAGTGAGCCCAGAGCCGTAAACGCCACCTGGGGCTTTGAGCTGGACCAAGCGTCGCGAGTGAGCCGAGAGCCGTGAACGCCACCTGGGGCTTCGAGCTGGACCAAGTGCCGCAAGTGAGCTGAGAGCCGTGAATGCCACCTGGGGCTTCGAGCTGGGCCGAGCGTCGTGGGTGAGCCAGAGGACCACCGCCTGGGACCAGGCTGGTGTCGGAGCTGCGCCGGGAGCTATTGGAGCTGAAGCTACGTGCTATGCTAACTGGGCTACATCGAATCTAGTGAGCAAAACCTCTTCGGATAATAGAGCTGACTGCTGCAGGCTGCTGAAACCGTGAGTTCTGTTCTAATAACTGCTGATCTGGGTGCTGCACTGCTAAGTTGTGCATTGCTGGTCCAGAGCCACCATCGTTAGGCCTGTGAGCCTCGTGGAAGGGCCACGTGGTTCAGCAAACAAACCAGAGACCTGCTACCATTAGATTACAAGCTCTGCAAGTATGACGAGAAGTAAAGGACAAAAGTCACCAGTCTCTGCAAATATGAGAAATATAGGATAAAAATCACCAGACCCGGAGGGAAACAACTCAGTAGAAACGCAAGAATTTAAAGAATCACTCAACTTTATGAGTGGACAAATAGAAAACTTAACAAAAAAAATGGATTCCCAGGCCGAACTGGTGAAAGAAATAAAAGAACTGAAAGGACTGATAATTAGCAAAGACAATAAAATTGCTGAACTGGAACAAAACATAGAGGACTTAGAACAATACACAAAGCAAGACAACGTGGTGATCTCAGGACTTGATATTAGTAAGTGTCAGACAAATGCAAGAAATCTTACCAACGAAGACCAAACTGAGAATGCATCTCAGGAAGAACAAGAGACTCTGGACGAACGTGTAGTTACTTTCTTACAGGAAAGAAACATTAACATAAACTATGGGGACATTTCGTTCTGTCACACCCTGCCCAGTAATTCACCAAGATTCAAACCGTCAGTAGTCGTCAAGTTCTATAGCAGGTATACAAAAAACTATGTTATGCAAAATAGAAGAAATCTGAAGGGAACAGACGTTTACATAAATGAACATCTTACCAAAAAAATGGAAAAATTGCAAAGGAAGCAAGGTGGTTAAAAAGCAAAAAAAAAAATACATTCAACATGGACAAGAAATGGATACGTCTTTATCAAAACAAAGGAAGGGTCTCAGCCTAAAATGATAAAAGAGCTGACGGATCTGGATGAATTCAGGAGATGAAAAATTACAAATGGATAAAATATACAGTGAAATGAACAAATACATTAGAACATGACAACATACGAAGACTCAGAACCTAAAATATATAATGTTGAAAATGTGATTGATGCAAATTTTTTCCCTGTAATAAAAGATAGCGAATATTATAATGAAGAGCAGTTTAATGACATCAATATATCAAAAGGAGTTCTCTCTATTATTCACTTTAATAGCAGAAGTATAAATGCAAACATATCCAAAATAACAGATTACTTAAAACAATTAAATAGAACTTTTACAATAATAGCGCTGTCAGAGACATGGCTCAATGATGATAACACAAGTAATATTCACGTCGAGGGGTATGAATTATATCATATGAACAGAAATAATAAAAGAGGTGGTGGAGTCGCTCTGTTTGTCAATAATGAAATAAAATGTAAATTAAATAATGAAATGTCAATAACAGTTGATAATATTATGGAAATGATAACAATAGAAATAATAAACAAAAATGATAAAAACATAATAATAAGTTGTGTATATAGATCACCAGGAGCAAATATAGAAATATTCACGGATAAAATCTTGGAGCTAATGGAGAAGAGTTTTAATAAAAATGTTTTTTTGTGTGGAGACTTTAACATTGATATGGGAAATAAAACAGATTCAAATAACATAAGCACATTTATAAACTCAATGTACAGTTTAAATATGTATCCAGTGATATCAAAGCCAACAAGAATTACAACTCATAGTGCCACAATAATTGATAATATTTTCACAAATATAACAAATGGGGACGTGATAAGTGGTATCTTAACGACCGATCTAAGTGATCATTTACCAGTTTTCACAATCTATAAAAATGATCAAAGCATCACAAAAGCAGTCGCAATGAAGAAAAAGATCATAAACACGTCAAAAAAAGTTTTGGAAAAACTGAAAGAGGATCTAGATAAACAAGACTGGAATAATGTGTATGTTGATGATGCGAACAGAGCATATGATGAGTTTATGAATATCCTGGAAGCTCTGTACGAAAAGAATTGTGTGCAAACAAATTACACAAAGAGAAATACGATTGATCAACCATGGATGACAAAAGGGTTGAGAAATGCTTGTAAAAAAAAGAATTATTTGTATTCATGTTTCTTGAAAGTGCGAAGTCAGAGCACTGAAGAAAAATATAAAAAGTATAAAAATAAATTAGTGGGGATTATAAGGAAACATAAGAAAGAATATTATAGTAAATTATTAGATAATAGTAATGGTGATATGAAAGCAACATGGCGAGTAATCAGAGTTAGAGTCAGAGTCAGAGAGTCTTTATTGTCATTTGCACCGCATGTGGTACATGTGATGAAAACGAGATTATGTACACGGGGTCCCAGTTACATCCAACAACAAATGCAAGAGAAAAACAGTAATAACATCTAGAACTAACTAAGAAAAACATCAACTAGTAATACACTAAGCTTAATATAGTGGGAATAAACAGCAGCACGAACATGAGTTTGTATGAGCAGATGGTCACAGATGAACACAGATGAACACAGCAACAAGAAAACAGATCAGCATCAGTATGATGTGATATTTTGCAGTGTTTATTTTTTTATTTTTATTTATTCATGAGTCTAACAGCCTCAGGGTAGAAGCTGTTCCTCAGTCTAGTGGTTCTACACTTGATGCTCCTCAACCTCCGTCCTGAGGGGAGTGGGGCAAAGAGTGAGTGTGCTGGATGAGTGAGGTCTTTCATGATGCAGGTCGCTCTTTTTCTGCATCTGGAGGTGTAAATGTCTGTGATTGTGGGGAGACTGACTCCAACAGACTTCTGTGCAGCCTTCACCACTCTCTGCAGAGCTTTCCTCTCTTCAACTGTGCAGCCTCCATGCCACACGTTGATGCTGGAGCACAGGACACTCTCCACTGCACACCTGTAGAACGAGGTGAGAACTGGGCTGCTCAGACCAGCACGTCTCAGCCGTCTGAGGAAGTAGAGTCTCTGATGACCTTTCTTGATCAGGCTGGTGGTGTTGTTGCTCCAGCTGAGGTTATCATTCATGTGTACACCCAAGTATTTGTAGCTGGAGACCACTTCCACTGCAGACCCACCTATTTTCAGTGGGGCGTGGGTGTGTTTGTTCCTTCTGAAGTCCACAATCATCTCCTTTGTCTTCTTCACATTCATGTGAAGATTATTCTCTTTGCACCAGCTCTCCAGGTGTTCCACCTCCTGTCTGTAGCTGGACTCATCATTGTTTGTGATGCATCCCACCACCGCTGTATCATCTGCAAACTTAACAATATGACAGCCTGGAAGTGTGGCTGTACAATCATATGTGAGCAGAGTGAACAGAAGGGGGCTCAGCACACATCCCTGAGGAGAGCCAGTGCTGAGGGTTATGGTGGAGGAGGAGAAGTTGTGGATCTTCACGGACTGTGGTCTGTCTGTTAAGAAGTCTAGTACCCAGTTACAAATAGAGGGGCTTAGTCCAAGTGTAGATAGTTTGTCTATCAGAGTTTGGGGGATCATGGTGTTGAAGGCAGATGTGAAGTCCACAAAGAGCAGACGCACGTATGAGTCCTTCTGATCCAGGTGGGTGAGAGCAGTGTGGACCACGGAAGAAATGGCGTCCTCTGTTGATCGGTTCTCACGGTATGCGTATTGATGAGGGTCCTCATTGATGTTGACGGTTGCCTTGATGTGGGACATGACCAGTTTCTCAAAACATTTAGCGACTATCGGGGTGAGGGCCACCGGTCTATAGTCATTCAGACCAGTCACTGTGGAGCTCTTTGGGACTGGGATGATGGTCGCGGTCTTCAGGCAGGTGGGAACTGACTCCAGTGCAAGTGAGGTGGTGAAGATGTCAGCCAGCACCTCACAGAGCTGGTCCGCACATTCCTTCAGAACTTTCCCTGGGATGTTGTCTGGTCCGGTTGCTTTATGAGGATTAATCTTTCTGAGATTGCCTCATGAATGCCTAATGAATAGTGTCCTGAAGAATCATAAAGCAAAAACTGGTATTTCAAAATATTTTGTAAAAGACGACGATGAAATTCATGATGAAAATGAAATTGTAAATGAATTTAATCAATATTTTGTGAATGTTGGATCAAGCCTTGCAGCTAAGATACCAAAAGTAGATAAAAATGTGACCCACTCAATTACAGGTTGTGCAAATAGTATTTTTCTAAATGGAACTAACAAAGAGGAAATAATGAATGTAGTAAAACATCTTACAGACAAGAGATCGAAAGACTGGGTGGACATGGATATGATGTTTGTGAAGGACATAATGAGCCATGTTATTGAGCCGTTCACATACATATGTAACTTATCATTTTCAACAGGAATATTTCCAGATAATATGAAAGTAGCTAAGGTCGTTCCTCTTTTTAAAAATGGTGATAAATGTGTATTCAACAATTATAGACCTATATCCTTATTACCACAGTTTTCAAAAATTCTTGAAAAACTATTTGTAAACAGACTAGACCAATTTATAGATAAACAAAATATTCTAAGCAACAGTCAGTATGGGTTTAGAGCAAAAAACTCTACATCAATGGCTCTCATGGAATTAATGGAACAAATAACTACTGCTGTCGATCAAAAACAATATTGTATCAGTATTTTTGTTGATTTAAAAAAAGCATTCGATACTATTGATCACACCATTCTCCTAGAAAAGCTGAACAAATATGGTATTAGAGGACCAGCATTACAGTGGGTATCTAGCTACTTAAAAGATAGGAAACAATTTGTACAAATAAATGATGTAAGATCTGACCTCTGTAATATCACATGTGGAGTTCCCCAAGGCTCTGTACTTGGACCAAAGCTTTTTATTTTATATGTGAATGACTTGGTAAATGTGTCAGGACTCCTTAAATGTGTACTTTTTGCTGATGATACCACTTTTTTCTGTTTAGGTGAAGATATAGAACAAATGTTGGAATTGATAAAGACAGAATTTGTCAAGATACAAACTTGGTTTAAAATAAATAAATTATCATTAAATCTAGAGAAAACTAATTACATGATATTCGGTAATAAAAAGAAAACTGTTGATGTCCCACTCAAAATTGAGGATGTTGAGATTTGTAGAATGAGTGAGGTGAAGTTTTTGGGTGTTATCATTGATGACAAACTGACATGGAAACAACACATAAATTCTGTAAGAATAAAAATAGCTAAATCGATTGCAGTACTGTACAAAGTCAGAGACCTATTAAATGATAAAGCTCTATATTTGTTGTATAACACAATCATTGTTCCACACTTAATCTATTGCATTGATGTTTGGGGGAATGCGTGTAAAACAATCACAAAACCTATTTTTGTATTACAGAAAAGAGCTGTAAGAATTATCACTAGAAAGCATTATCGTCATCCATCAAGTACATTATTCTATCACCTAAAGTTATTGAAGTTCCATGATTTGGTAGACTATAATATCTTATCAGTTATGTATAGAGCTCAAAATAATGCATTACCTTTAAATATCCAAATGCACTTTGTTAAAAGACAAAGTTGTTATAATCTTAAGGGGACAGAGTTGTTTGTAAAACCACAATTCAGAACCAGTTTGAAGGGACGTTCTACCTCAATCCAGGGAATTAGATTATGGAATGGCTTGGAGAATGTAGTTAAAAATGCCAAGTCAATGTTTACATTTAAAAAAATGATCAAAACAAATGTGTTAAAAAAAATGAAATAGCGTAATGTGTATTGTATCAATTAGAAAATTAGAAAGAGTTAGTCATTTTGTACTGTTGTTAATGTGTATTGTATCAATTAGAAAATTAGAAAGAGTTAGTCATTTTGTACTGTTGGTTGAAGATTATTATTGTTAAATCTGATTGTTGAAAAAGTTGGTTGAAGATTATTATTGTTTACATGGCTGATTATTGTTGTTTAATCTGATTGTTGTAAGTAAGGGGCAGATATAATAAGATTTATTCTTCTTTCTGCTACCTTTCATTTTTTTACATTTTGTACACTATCATTTAATGAGATTGTCTTGTATTGTTTCTTCTGTAAAAAAATGAACAAATTTAATAAACATAAACATAAACATATAAATATTTGGGTATCCTGGTCGATTCACATCTCTCTTTTAAACTCCACGTGGAAAACCTAGTGAAGAAACTGAAAGTAAAACTGGGTTTCTTTTTCAGAAACAGATCATGTCTAACACTGAATGCTAGGAAACGCCTTGTATCTGTGACTTTCCTTCCCTCCACTGATTGTGGTGACATTCTCTACATGAATGCTCCTACAAGCACCCTGCGTATGTTGGATGTTGTCTATCATTGTCTATAAAATGAAATAAAGTGTAGAATAATTAATGAAATGTCAATAATTGTTGACAATCTTATGGAAATAATAACAATAGAAATATTAAACGAAAATGCTAAAAACATATCCATAAGTTGTGTACATCGATCACCAGGATCAAATATAGAAATATTCACCGATAAAATCATACAACTATTGGAAAAGAGTTTAAATAAAAAAGTTTTCTTGTGTGGAGACTTTAATATTGACCTGGGAAATAAAACAGATTCAAATAACATCAGCACATTTCTAAATTCAATGTATAGTTTAAATCTTTATCCGTTAATATCAAAACCAACAAGAATTACAACTCATAGTGCTACGATAATTGACAACATTTTCACAAATATAACAAATGGGGATGTGACAGGTGGTATCTTAACAACTGATTTAAGTGATCATTTACCAGTTTTCACTATCTACAGAAATGATCAAAACATTACAAAAGAAGTTACAATTAAGAAAAAAATAATAAACACATCAAAAAAAGCTATGGATCAATTAAAAGATGATTTACAGAAGCAAAACTGGAAGGACGTGTATATTGATGATGTTAACAGATCATATGATGAATTTATGAATATTTTAGAAGCTCTGTATGAAAAGAATTGTGTGCAAAGAAATCGTAGAAAAAGAAATATTGTTGACCAACCTTGGATGACTAAAGGGTTGAGAAATGCTTGTAAAAAAAAAAAAACTTGTATTCATGTTTCTTAAAAACGAGAACACAACAAGCTGAAGAAAAATATAAAAATAAATTGGTAATGATTATAAGAAAATGCAAGAAAGAATACTATAGTGATTTATTAAACAAGAGTAATGGTGACACTAAAACAACATGGCGAGTTATAAATGATGTTCTAAAAAGTCATAAAGCGAAAACGAACATTGCAAAATATTTTGTGAAAGATGACAAAGAAATACATGATGAGAATGATATCGTAAATGAATTTAATCAATATTTTGTAAATATTGGATCAAGCCTTGCAGCTAAAATACCAAAAGTAGATAATAATGTGTGTCATTCAATTAAAAGCTGCACAAACAGTATTTTTCTTAATGGAACTAACAAAGAGGAAATTATGAAAATGGTAAAAAATCTCTCAGACAAGAGATCAAAAGACTGGGTGGACATGGATATGATGTTCGTAAAAGAAATAATGAGTTATGTTATTGAACCGTTTACATATATATGCAATTTATCTTTTTCAACAGGAATATTTCCAGATAACATGAAAGTAGCAAAGGTAATTCCTCTTTTTAAAAATGGTGATAAATGTGTATTCAATAATTATAGGCCAATATCCTTGTTACCACAGTTCTCAAAAATTCTAGAAAAACTATTTGTGACCAGATTGGATCAATTTATTGATAAACAAAATATTTTAAGTAGCAGTCAGTATGGGTTTAGAGGAAAAAACTCTACATCAATGGCTCTCATGGATTTAATGGAACAAATAACTAATGCTGTCGATCATAAACAGTACTGTGTTAGTGTTTTTGTTGATCTAAAAAAAGCATTTGATACCATTGACCACACCATTCTCCTTGAAAAACTAAATAAATATGGTATTAGAGGACCAGCATTACAGTGGGTATCTAGCTATTTGAAAGATAGGAAACAGTTTGTGCAAATAAATGATGTTAGATCTGACCTCCGTGATATCACTTGTGGAGTTCCTCAGGGCTCTGTGCTTGGACCAAAGTTATTTATTTTATATGTGAATGACTTGGTAAATGTGTCAGGACTTCTTAAATGTGTTCTTTTTGCCGATGACACCACATTTTTCTGTTCGGGTAAAGACATAAAACAGATTTTGGATATGATGAAAACAGAATTTATAAAAATACAAACTTGGTTTAAATTAAACAAATTATCTTTGAATTTAGATAAAACTAATTATATGATATTCAGTAACAAAAAGAGAATTGTTGACGATCCATTTGAAATTGAAGATGTTGTGATCTCTAAAGTGAGTGAGGTGAAGTTTCTGGGTGTCATCATTGATGACAAACTGACATGGAAACATCATGTAAATTCCATCCATCCATCCATCCATCCATCCATCCATCCATCTTCTTCCGCTTATCCGGGGTCGGGTCGCGGGGGTAGCAGCCTAAGTAGGGAGGCCCAGACTTCCCTCTCCCCAGCCACTTGGAGCAGTTCCTCCGGGGGAATCCCAAGGCGTTCCCAGGCCAGCCGAGAAACATAGTCCCTCCAGCGCGTCCTGGGTCTTCCTCTGGGTCTCCTCCCGGTGGGACATGCCCGGAACACCTCACCAGGGAGGCGTCCAGGAGGCATCCTAACCAGATGCCCGAGCCACCTCAACTGGCTCCTCTCGATGTGGAGAAGCAGCGGCTCTACTCCGAGTCCCTCCCGGATGACTGAGCTTCTCACCCTATCTCTAAGGGAGAGTCCAGCCACCCTGCGGAGAAAACTCATTTCAGCCGCTTGTATCCGAGATCTTGTTCTTTCGGTCATAACCCAAAGCTCATGACCATAGATGAGGGTGGGAACGTAGATCGATCGGTAAATTGAGAGCTTTGCCTTTTGACTCAGCTCTCTCTTCACCACGACAGACCGGTACAGCGCCCGCTTCACTGCGGACGCTGCACCTATCCGCCTATCGATCTCACGCTCCAGTTTTCCCTCATTCGTGAACAAGATCCCGAGATACTTAAACTCCTCCACTTGGGGCAGGACCTCCTCCCCGACCCGGAGAGGGCATGCTACCCTTTTCCGGCTCAAGACCATGGCCTCGGATTTGGAGGAACTGATCCTCATCCCGGCCGCATCACACTCGGCTGCAAACCGCTCCAGTGAAAGTTGTAAATCACGAACTGATGAAGCCAGTAGGACCACATCATCTGCAAAAAACAGAGAAGCGATTCTAAGGTCACCAAAACGGATCCTCTCAACACCTTGGCTGCGCCTAGAAATTCTGTCCATAAAAGTTATGAACAGAATCGGTGACAAAGGGCAACCTTGGCGGAGTCCAACTCTCACCGGAAACGAGCCTGACTTACTGCCGGCAATGCGGACCAAGCTCTGACACCGGTCGTACAGGGACCTAACAGCCCTTATCAAAGGGCCTGGTACCCCATACTCCCGGAGTACCCCCCACAGAACCCCCCGAGGGACGCGGTCGAATGCCTTCTCCAAGTCCACAAAGCACATGTAAACTGGTTGGGCAAACTCCCACGCACCCTCCAGGACCCTGCTGAGGGTGTAGAGCTGGTCCAGTGTTCCACGACCAGGACGAAAACCACACTGCTCCTCCTGAATCCGAGGTTCGACTATCCGACGGACCCTCCTCTCCAGAACCCCTGAATAGACCTTACCAGGGAGGCTTAAGAGTGTGATCCCCCTATAGTTGGAACACACCCTACGGTCCCCCTTTTTAAATAGGGGAACCACCACCCCAGTCTGCCAATCCAAGGGAACTGCCCCCGATGTCCACGCGATATTGCAGAGTCGCGTAAGCCAACACAACCCTACAACATCCAGAGCCCTAAGGAACTCCGGGCGAATCTCATCCACCCCCGGAGCCTTGCCACCGCGGAGCTTTTTAACCACCTCGGCGACCTCAGCACCAGAGATCGGAGAACCCGACCCAAAGTCCCCAGGCTCTGCTTCCTCAGTGGAAGACGTGCCAGTAGGATTGAGGAGGTCTTCGAAGTATTCCGCCCACCGACTCACAACATCCCGAGTTGAGGTCAGCAGCACGCCACCTCCACCATAAATGGTGTTGGTCTCGTACCTCTTTCCCCCCCTGAGACGCCGGATGGTGGACCAGAATCGCCTCGAAGCCGTACGGAAGTCATTCTCCATGGCCTCTCCGAACTCCTCCCATGTAAATTCCATTAAAACAAAAATAGCTAGATCAATTGCAGTACTGTATAAAGTCAGGGATTTTTTAATTGATAAAGCTCTGTATATGTTGTATAACACAATCATTGTTCCACATTTAATCTATTGTATTGAGGTTTGGGGAAAAGCGTGCAAAACAATTACAAAGCCTGTTTTTATTTTACAAAAGAGAGCTGTAAGAGTAATCACCAGAAAACATTTCAGTCACCCATCAAACACCTTGTTTCTTCAGCTAAATTTATTGAAATTCCAGGAATTGGTAGAATATAGTATTTTATCAGTTATGTATAGGGCTCATAATAACACATTACCTTTAAATATCCAAAGAAATTTTATAAAAAGACAAAGTTATTACAATCTCAAAGGGACAGAGATATTCATCAAACCACAATTCAGAACCAGCTTAAAGGGACGGTCTACCTCAATTCAGGGAGTTCGATTGTGGAATGCTCTGGAGAGTGATGTTAAAAATGCAAAATCAATGTATACATTTAAGAAAAAGGTCAAAAAGGACTTGCTCAAAAACTATATATGATGTAACTTAGTGTGTTTGTGTATTACACTTATGTTGACTGATGATGTAGCTTAGTGTGTTTGTGTATTACAGTTAGAAAAATTAAGTAGAGTTATTCATTTTGTGATGTAGTTTGTGTATTACAGTTAGAAAAATTAAGTAGAATTATTCATTTTGTGATGTAGTTTGTGTATTACAGTTAGAAAAATTAAATAGAATTATTCATTTTTGTGATGTAGTTTGTGTATTACAGTTAGAAAAATTAAGTTGAATTATTCATTTTCTGATGTAGTTTGTGTATTACAGTTAGAATGATGTAGTTTGTGTATTACAGTTAGAAAAATTAAGTAGAATTATTCATTTTGTGATGTAGTTTGTGTATTACAGTTAGAAAAATTAAGTAGAATTATTCATTTTGTGATGTAGTTTGTGTATTACAGTTAGTAAAATTAAGTAGAATTATTCATTTTGTGATGTAGTTTGAAGGTTATCATTGGTTGAACAAACTGTGAAATAAGGGGCAGATATAATAAGATTTCATCTTCTTTCTGCTCCCTTCATTTTATCCTACTTGTATTCTTGTATCTGATGAAACTGTCTTGTATTGTTCTTTTAAAATGAATGAATAAACATCAAATCAAATCAAATCAAAATGGTGCACTAAGATTCATAACTGGCTGTGATTATCGTACCCACCACTGCACCCTGTATTCACTGGTTAACTTGACATCATTAACCTCACGCAGACTCAGACATGATTACCTGCAGTGTTCCGTCAGTGAGGACTAAACTTGGAAAAAGGGCCTTCTCCTACTCCGCTCCTGCTTCCTGGAATATCTTACAAAAAGATCTGAAGCTCTCGGCCCTGACCTCTCTAAATGATTTTCAGAATCTGTTGGAATCCTGGCAAAAACCAATGCTGATTTGTTCCTGTTTTTGATTTTGTACATCTACCTTATAATGTTTGCTAGTTTTTGCTACTTTTTCATTTTCTTTTGTCTATTGTTTAATGTACTTGTACCATTGCTGTTCATCATTCTTTAGTTTGTAGCAGGTCACTTTCGTAAATGAGCCCTCGAGGCTTAATAAGATTTACCTGACTAAATGAAGGTTGAATGAATGAATATTCCAAGTGATAGTCAGTATAGGTTTAGAGCAAAAAACTCTACATCTATGGCTCTCATGGAGTTGATGGAACAAATAACTACTGCTGTCGATCAAAAACAATATTGTGCAAGTATTTTTGTTGATTTAAAAAAGCATTAGATACTATTGATCACACTATTCTCCTTGAAAAATTAAATAAATATGGTATTAGCGGACCAGCGTTACAGTGGGTATGTAGCTATTTGAAAGATAGGAAACAGTTTGTACAAATAGATGATGTTAAGATGTAATCTTTGCAATATCACATGTGGAGTTCCTCAAAGCTCTGTACTTTGACTTAGTGATTTGGTGTAGTGGCAGAAAATCGGACTTGTTATCCGAAGGACCCAGGTTCGAACCCCGGCCACGGCACACCATCTTGGGGTGTCAATGAGTGCACATCTATTTTCCCAGCTCCCCGAGGTGGTTGGGTTAAATGAAGAAGACCAATTTCGTCTGTGAAGTATGGGAACATACACAGATGACAAATGTGACAAATTATTATTATTAATATCATATATGTCAATGATTTAGTAAAGGTGTCAGGACTCCTTAAATGCCTCCTCTTTGCTGATGATACTACCTTCTTTTGTTTGGGTAAAGATATGGAACAGATGTTAGAGTTGATGAAGACGGAGTTTGTCAAAATACAAACTTGGTTTAAACTAAATAAATTATCATTGAACCTAGATAAAACTAATTATATGATATTTAGTAAGAAAAAGAAAAAGAAAACTGTTGACGTTCCATTTAAAATTGAGGGTGTTGAGATCTGTAGAGTAAGTGAGGTGAAGTTTTTGGGTGTTATTATTGATGACAAACTGACATGGAAACAACACATAAATGCTGTAAAAATGAAAATATCTAAATCCATTGCAGTACTGTAAAAAGTCACGGACTTATTAAATGACAAAGCTTTGTATTTGTTGTATAACACAATCATTGTTCCACATTTCCATCCATTCATCCATCTTCTTCCGCTTATCCGGGGTCAGGTCGCGGGGGTAGCAGCCTAAGTAGGGAGGCCCAGACTTCCCTCTCCCCAGCCACTTGGAGCAGCTCCTCCGGGGGAATCCCAAGGCGTTCCCAGGCCAGCCGAGAAACATAGTCCCTCCAGTGCGTCCTGGGTCTTCCTCTGGGTCTCCTCCCGGTGGGACATGCCCGGAACACCTCACCAGGGAGGCGTCCAGGAGGCATCCTAACCAGATGCCCGAGCCACCTCAACTGGCTCCTCTCGATGTGGAGAAGCAGCGGCTCTACTCCGAGTCCCTCCCGGATGACTGAGCTTCTCACCCTATCTCTAAGGGAGAGTCCAGCCACCCTGCGGAGAAAACTCATTTCAGCCGCTTGTATCCGAGATCTTGTTCTTTCGGTCATAACCCAAAGCTCATGACCATAGATGAGGGTGGGAACGTAGATCGATCGGTAAATTGAGAGCTTTGCCTTTTGACTCAGCTCTCTCTTCACCACGACAGACCGGTACAGCGCCCGCTTCACTGCGGACGCTGCACCTATCCGCCTATCGATCTCACGCTCCAGTTTTCCCTCATTCGTGAACAAGATCCCGAGATACTTAAACTCCTCCACTTGGGGCAGGACCTCCTCCCCGACCCGGAGAGGGCATGCTACCCTTTTCCGGCTCAAGACCATGGCCTCGGACTTGGAGGAACTGATCCTCATCCCGGCCGCATCACACTCGGCTGCAAACCGCTCCAGTGAAAGTTGTAAATCACGAACTGATGAAGCCAGTAGGACCACATCATCTGCAAAAAACAGAGAAGCGATTCTAAGGTCACCAAAACGGATCCTCTCAACACCTTGGCTGCGCCTAGAAATTCTGTCCATAAAAGTTATGAACAGAATCGGTGACAAAGGGCAACCTTGGCGGAGTCCAACTCTCACCGGAAACGAGCCTGACTTACTGCCGGCAATGCGGACCAAGCTCTGACACCGGTCGTACAGGGACCTAACAGCCCTTATCAAAGGGCCTGGTACCCCATACTCCCGGAGTACCCCCCACAGAACCCCCCGAGGGACGCGGTCGAATGCCTTCTCCAAGTCCACAAAGCACATGTAAACTGGTTGGGCAAACTCCCACGCACCCTCCAGGACCCTGTTGAGGGTGTAGAGCTGGTCCAGTGTTCCACGACCAGGACGAAAACCACACTGCTCCTCCTGAATCCGAGGTTCGACTATCCGACGGACCCTCCTCTCCAGAACCCCTGAATAGACCTTACCAGGGAGGCTTAAGAGTGTGATCCCCCTATAGTTGGAACACACCCTACGGTCCCCCTTTTTGAATAGGGGAACCACCACCCCAGTCTGCCAATCCAAGGGAACTGCCCCCGATGTCCACGCGATATTGCAGAGTCGCGTAAGCCAACACAACCCTACAACATCCAGAGCCCTAAGGAACTCCGGGCGAATCTCATCCACCCCCGGAGCCTTGCCACCGCGGAGCTTTTTAACCACCTCGGCGACCTCAGCACCAGAGATCGGAGAACCCGACCCAAAGTCCCCAGGCTCCGCTTCCTCAGTGGAAGACGTGCCAGTAGGATTGAGGAGGTCTTCGAAGTATTCCGCCCACCGACTCACAACATCCCGAGTTGAGGTCAGCAGCACGCCACCCCCACCATAAATGGTGTTGGTCGCGTACCTCTTTCCCCCCCTGAGACGCCGGATGGTGGACCAGAATCGCCTCGAAGCCGTACGGAAGTCATTCTCCATGGCCTCTCCGAACTCCTCCCACGCCCGAGTTTTTGCCTCAGCAACCACCCGAGCCGCATGCCGCTTGGACTGCCGGTACCTATCAGCTGCTTCCGGGGTCCCACAAGCCAAAAAGGCCCAATAGGACTCCTTCTTCAGCCTGACAGCATCCCTCACTGCCGGTGTCCACCACCGGGTTCGAGGGTTGCCACCACGACAGGCACCAACAACCTTGCGGCCACAGCTCCGATAAGCTGCCTCGACAATAGAGGCGCGGAACACGGCCCACTCGGACTCCATGTCCCCCGCCTCCCTCGGAACGTGTTCAAAGCTCTCCCGGAGGTGGGAGTTAAAGCTCCGTCTTACGGGAGACTCTGCCAGACGTTCCCAGCAGACCCTCACAATACGTTTGGGTCTGCCAGGTCTGACCGGCATCCTCCCCCACCATCGGAGCCAACTCACCACCAGGTAGTGGTCAGTTGACAGCTCCGCCCCTCTCTTCACCCGAGTGTCCAAGACATGCGCCCGCAGATCAGATGAGACAACAACAAAGTCGATCATCGAACTGCGACCTAGGGTGTTCCACATTTAATTTATTTTATTGATGTTGGGGAAAAGCATGAAAAACTATTACAAAACCTATTTTTATTTTACAGAAAAGAGCTGTAAAAATTATCGCCAGAAAACATTACTGTCATCCATCAAGTATCGTATATTATTTTATCAACTGAAATTACTGAAGTTCCATGATTTGGTAGATTACAATATTTTATCAGTAATGTATAGAGCTCAGAACAACACACTACCTTTAAACATTCAGATGCATTTTGTTAAAATACAATGTGGTTACTATCTAAAGGGAAATGCTGTATTTGTAAAGACACAGTACAGAACCAGTTTGAAGGGACGGTCTACCTCAATCCAGGGAATTGGATTGTGGAATGTTTTGGAGAATGATGTAAAAAAAAAAAAAGCAAAGTCAATGTTTATGTTTAAGAAAATTATCAAAAACGAATTGTTAAAAAATATATGAAGTAGTTTAATGTGTAATGTATTCGAATTAGAAAACTAGAATGAGTTATTCATTTTGTTCTGTTACTTATAGAAAATTATTGTTTGCATTGATTGTTTTAAAAAGGGGCAGATATGATAAGATTTTTTCTTCCTTCTGCTGCCTTTCATTTTACATTTTGTTTTCATATAATATATGTAATTGTTTTGTATTTTATTTAAAAAAAGAATAAATTCATAAATAAATAAATAAATAAATAAAATAATATACTTGATTGCTGACAGTAATGCTTTCTTGTGATAATTCTTACAACTCTTTTCTGTAAAATAAAAATAGGCTTTGTATTTGTTTTACGCACTTTTCCCCAAACATCAGTACAATGGATCAAATAAGGAACAATGATTGTGTTATACACCAAATACTTAGCTTTATCATTTAATAAGTCTCTGACTTTGTACAGTACTGTTATAGTTTTAGATATTTTTATTTTTACAGAATTTATGTGATGTTTCCATGTCAGTTTGTCATCAATGATGACACCAAAAACTTCACCTCACTCACTCTACAAATCTCAACACCCTCAATTTTAAATGGAACATCAACATTTATTTTTTTATTACTGAATATCATGTAATTAGTTGTATCTAGATTTAATGATAATTTATTATGTTTAAACCAAGTTTGTGTTTTTGACAAACTCCTTCTTCATCAACTCCAACATCTGTTCCATATCATGAGCACCTTCTACAGAGGTGCCATAGAAAGTGTCCTGACCAGCTGCATCACGGTGTGGTTTGGTGCATGCACTGCATCATGCCGCAAGAGCCTCCAGCGCATCGTGAAAGCAGCTGAGAAGATCGTCGGCACCTCCTTGCCCTCACTGCAGGACTTACACAGCAAACGCCTCACTCGGAAAGCCCACTGCATGGCAGGTGATCCCACACACCCACTACACAGCCGCTTTAGACTGCTGCCATCAGGGAGGAGACTGAGGAGTCTCCAGGCTCGAACCAGCAGACTGAGAGACAGCTCTGTTCATCAGGCAGTCAGAATGCTAAACACTCTGCCTGCTCTGCCTCCCCTCCCATTTGAACTGCCTTAACACAAAAAACTTTCTCACACATTACCACTCAACACAAAGTTTTTAACACTGGACCCTGTGTCATCAAACGGGTTATTCACTAAACTCTCGGTCATGTACTCATTCAGTTTGCACTACTTCTCATATTTGCACTAATGTTTGTATTACATTACTGCCTATAGTCATACTACTGTTTACATTCACTGTTTACATTTATTAATACAGTTTACATTTATTACTACTGCTTTACATTTATTACTACTGTTTACATTTACACTACTTTTATCTATGTAAGGGGTTATGAGGAGGTCAATATTAATACTGACCTCTTTACCTTAATTAATTTACTTATTCAGATTGAATAGTAAATTCACGGATTCTGTTCTTTTTCAGTTTACCCAATATTTCTGTGATCTTTATGATGGACAAATAAACAGAGCCATTAAGTGACAATGGACATTGACTTAGTTTGATATGTCAAAGAGACACTATCATTTATTTAAAATGAATCAACTAAATTAACACCATTACACTTGATTGACATGATTTCACTTTCTTTCAATTTAAAACGTCAGCACACTTAAATTCAACACAACAGACTTCAATATTGGATGTTAACATATTTAGTCTGTGGGCTCTTCGGCTTAATTATAGTTTCCAGCTTAGATAGAGAGGGGAAAGAGTAGGAGGAAAGATTTAAGAAGAATTGGGAGGTTAAGAGAGGAAGTTTATCTTGCATTTATGAAACCAGATGACACTCTTCCGTACGCGTCCAGCTAAGATATCATCACACCTCCAGCAAGCAAACAGCTGCTCCTTTACCTTAAGACGTCCGCCTTGGTTCTGGTAAAGAGCTGTGGTCAACTTTAGACTGACGAGTCGTCGGTCCCGCAAGTCCAAGCTGGACTCCACGCGTGTTTACCTTGTCGGTGTCGGTGATACTCGCTTTCGTCGGCAGAAGTCGTGACAGTCGTGGCTTCTTGGCTCAAGATAATTTATTCCAGGAAGGAATAACAAAGTTTTTGAGCTTACGCTCGAAGTGGACCCATAACAACATGTTATCAGTCCCAGCTGGATGACGAGTCCTTAGCGCGTGACTGTTGGTCATTCAGCTCTTTGGAAAGTTCACATCATCTTTCGAAGCTCCCAGAAACTCCGAGGAACCTGCTGGTTCCTTCCAAACTCTTGCAGAATCTTGCAGACTCTGACGTTCCAGCCATAGCTTAGAACTTAAAGCCTTAGAGAGGAGTTCACTTGCCTTATCAGACCCAAGGTTACAGCCAGCAGCAGAGAGAGATTTGTTTAGGGAAAGGCACAGCAAGCTGGAGCCCTTTCATGAAAAACAACGGATTACTGTCCTCTGAGTTTCTAAACAAAACCGTCCGGTCTCTGTGACCCGAGACTTCACCTTTAACCAGCAGTGAACACAGTTTAAACTCTTACAGAATAACACAGCTTAAAAGCACACATCATGAAAATGACAAAAGTTATTCTTTTGATCACATCAGCCTAAAATCAAAGATAGAAATAGTCTCTTTTTGGTGACTATGTTATCAGATTATAGCTAAATGAATGATTTTGTAGTAAATGTCTTGCTTTACTGAGAGGTCAGTAAAGGTCATCACTGGACAGTTCAAAAGTACACAGGTGTCTTAAAAGTGGACAAGGTCATGCCCACTACAATCTACACTACTGCAGATACATATACAGCATTCTCTGACTAGCCTTATCTAAGGATGCCAAATGTGCCTTATGTGCCTCACTGCATATGCCACTTTGCCTATATACCAACATCAACTACCTCATACATATACTGTGTACATTAACTTATATGCTGCTGTGCCACTCTTTGCAAATGTCAATGCTAGAACCTTCAGTTTATTTTATAGATATACTTTTTATACTTTTTATACTACTATGCAAAAACTCAGGACAGTATTACACTTTTATTATTTCATTTTATGCTTATGTTCATTGGGTGTTTGGTGTTTTAGGGGTGTTTGGTGTTTCAGTGTTGGTGTAAATTTTCATACTTTTATACTATTATGAAAAAACTCAGGACAGTGTTACACTTTTACTATTTTATGCTTATGTTTATTAAATGTTTTAGTGTTTAGTGTTTAGATGGTTACTGTTGCACCGAGGGACTGAGAGAAACGCAATTTCGGTCTTGTGTATGTCCTGTACATATTGCAGTTCTGACAATAGAGTTGACTTTGACTTTGACTTTGATATCTTCACCCAAAAAAAGTGGTATCATCAGAAAAAGGACACATTTAAGGAGTCCTGACACCTTTACTTAGTCATTCACATATAAGATAAATAACTTAGGTCCAAGTACAGAGCCTTGAGGAACTCTGCATGTGAACGCCGCATGTGTCAGACCAAGATGGCGCCTTTGTTTACGGCACGCTGTCTACCTCCTCTCCTGAACTTTTTAATGTTGTTCGTGTTTTGCCTTTTTTTAATCGACAATGCATCCTCGCTTCTGGGCTATGATCGCTCAACTCTTCTAAGTCTCCAAGACTCGCTAATAAATGCACCGACTACTGGCAAATATGTACATTTTAAGCCTCCACCTCCACCTTTCCTGGTGTCCATCCCAGCCTACCTAAACCGCAACGCCATTACGTTGCCAAGCAACAAGCGACGCAAAAGACATGGAACAAGAGCGGGAGTCCTGGTGAGATTTAACACTGGGACTACCAGGATTTTTTAATTAGTACAATATTTACCAGATGTAGCCAATTGGCTCATCCCTTGAGATACTGATCAAGCTGCAGAGTTTTCTTCTGAATGTAAATGAAGGGGGATGATGGGTGTTCTAAACAGTTTGAAAATGCCTTGTGGGCTTGGGTCCATTGTTTGCGAATGAATGGCAAACATTCCAATGTAATTGGCTAATGGCTGCACCTTCTGCAACATTTTGGCTGACTGGCAGATTCACATGTGTTGTGACAAATGTAGAAAGGAGATGTGTGTGTGTATATATATATATATATATATATATATATATATATATATATATATATATATATATATATATATATATATATATATATATATATATATATATATATATATATATATATATATATATATATATATATATATATATATATATATATATATATATATATATATATATAAATATATGTACATTACAACATATAATTTCATTTGAGCTGCTTCCTTCAGGGCGAAGGTACGGCCTTCCTTTATTCTCAAGAAACAGAACAAAATTTTCTTTCATACCACAAGCAATTAAATCAATAAATAATACTAAGGTATCATGACTTACTGAGCACAAATGTCTTGGCTACACCTTCTGCAACATTTTGGCTGACTGGCAGATTCACATGTGTTGTGACAAATGTAGAAAGGAGATGTTGTATATATATATATATATATATATATATATATATATATATATATATATATATATATATATATATATATATATATATATATATATATATATATACAGTATCCCTCGACTTATGGTGGCCTCGACTTACAACGTTTCGGCTATACGAACGTGTGTAGAAATGGAACTCGTTCGTAAGTCGGGGATCACCTGTACAATCCCACCTTCAGATAAAAGTGGCCAATACAGGTAGTCCTCGACTTACGGCGTTTCGGCTATACGAACGGGTGTAGAAATGGAACTCGTTCGTAAGTCGGGGATCACCTGTACAATCCCGCCTTCAGATAAAAGTGACCAATACAATCCCACCTTCAGATAAAAGTGGCCAATACAGGTAGTCCTCGACTTACGGCGTTTCGGCTATACGAACGGTGTGTAGAAATGGAACTCGTTCGTAAGTCGGGGATCACCTGTACAATCCCGCCTTCAGATAAAAGTGACCAATACAATCCCACCTTCAGATAAAAGTGGCCAATACAGGTAGTCCTCGACTTACGGCGTTTTGGTTATATGAACGTGTGTAGAAATGGAACTCGTTAGTAAGTCGGGAATCACCTGTACAATCCCACCTTCAGATAAAAGTGGCCAATACAGGTAGTCCTCGACTTACGGCGTTTTGGCTATACGAAAGGGTGTAGAAATGGAACTCGTTCGTAAGTCGGGAATCACCTGTACAATCCCACCTTCAGATAAAAGTGGCCAATACAGGTAGTCCTCCACTTTGAGATTTTCATTAATGAAAAGTGCGTTATAAATTGAATTCATCCATCCATCCATCCATCCATTTTCTTCCGCTTATCCGGGGTCGGGTCGCGGGGGTAGCAGCCTAAGTAGGGAGGCCCAGACTTCCCTCTCCCCAGCCACTTGGAGCAGCTCCTCTGGGGGAATCCCAAGGCGTTCCCAGGCCAGCCGAGAAACATAGTCCCTCCAGCGTATCCTGGGTCTTCCTCTGGGTCTCCTCCCGGTGGGACATGCCCGGAACACCTCACCAGGGAGGCGTCCAGGAGGCATCCTAACCAGATGCCCGAGCCACCTCAACTGGCTCCTCTCGATGTGGAGAAGCAGCGGCTCTACTCCGAGTCCCTCCCGGATGACTGAGCTTCTCACCCTATCTCTAAGGGAGAGTCCAGCCACCCTGCGGAGAAAACTCATTTCAGCCGCTTGTATCCGAGATCTTGTTCTTTCGGTCATAACCCAAAGCTCATGACCATAGATGAGGGTGGGAACGTAGATCGATCGGTAAATTGAGAGCTTTGCCTTTTGACTCAGCTCTCTCTTCACCACGACAGACCGGTACAGCGCCCGCTTCACTGCGGACGCTGCACCTATCCGCCTATCGATCTCACGCTCCAGTTTTCCCTCATTCGTGAACAAGATCCCGAGATACTTAAACTCCTCCACTTGGGTAAGGACCTCCTCCCCGACCCGGAGAGGGCACGCTACCCTTTTCCGGCTCAAGACCATGGCCTCGGATTTGGAGGAACTGATCCTCATCCCGGCCGCATCACATTCAGCTGCAAACCGCTCCAGCGAAAGCTGTAGATCACGAGCTGATGAAGCCAATAGGACCACATCATCTGCAAAAAACAGAGAAGCGATTCTAAGGCCACCAAAACGGATCCTCTCAACACCTTGGCTGCGCCTAGAAATTCTGTCCATAAAAGTTATAAACAGAATCGGTGACAAAGGGCAACCTTGGCGGAGTCCAACTCTCACCGGAAACGAGCCTGACTTACTGCCAGCGATGCGGACCAAGCTCTGACACCGGTCGTACAGGGACCTAACAGCCCATATCAAAGGGCCTGGTACCCCATACTCCCGGAGTACCCGCCACAGAACCCCCCGAGGGACGCGGTCGAATGCCTTTTCCAAGTCTACAAAGCACATGTAAACTGGTTGGGCAAACTCCCACGCACCCTCCAGGACCCTGTTGAGGGTGTAGAGCTGGTCTAGTGTTCCACGACCAGGACGAAAACCACACTGCTCCTCCTGAATCCGAGGTTCGACTATCCGACGGACCCTCCTCTCCAGAACCCCTGAATAGACCTTACCAGGGAGGCTTAAGAGTGTGATCCCTCTATAGTTGGAACACACCCTACGGTCCCCCTTTTTGAATAGGGGAACCACCACCCCAGTCTGCCAATCCAAGGGAACTGCCCCCGATGTCCACGCGATATTGCAGAGTCGCGTAAGCCAACACAACCCCACAACATCCAGAGCCCTAAGGAACTCAGGACGAATCTCATCCACCCCCGGAGCCTTGCCACCGCGGAGCTTTTTAACCACCTTGGCGACCTCAGCACCAGAGATTGGAGAGCCCGACCCAAAGTCCCCAGGCTCCGCTTCCTCAGTGGAAGACGTGCCAGTAGGATTGAGGAGGTCTTCGAAGTATTCCGCCCACCGACTCACAACATCCCGAGTTGAGGTCAACAGCACGCCATCCCCACCATAAATGGTGTTGGTCGCGTACCGCTTTCCCCCCTGAGACGCCGGATGGTGGACCAGAATCGCCTCGAAGCCGTACGGAAGTCATTCTCCATGGCCTCTCCGAACTCCTCCCACGCCCGAGTTTTTGCCTCAGCAACCACCCGAGCCGCATGCCGCTTGGACTGCCGGTACCTATCTGCTGCTTCCGGGGTCCCACAGGCCAAAAAGGCCCAATAGGACTCCTTCTTCAGCTTGACAGCATCCCTCACCGCCGGTGTCCACCACCGGGTTCGAGGGTTGCCACCACGACAGGCACCAACAACCTTGCGGCCACAACTCCGATAAGCTGCCTCGACAATAGAGGCGCGAAACATGGCCCACTCGGGCTCAATGTCCCCCGCCTCCCTCGGAACGTGTTCAAAGCTCTCCCGGAGGTGGGAGTTAAAGCTCCGTCTTACGGGAGACTCTGCCAGACGTTCCCAGCAGACCCTCACAATACGTTTGGGTCTGCCAGGTCTGACCGGCATCCTCCCCCACCATCGGAGCCAACTCACCACCAGGTAGTGGTCAGTTGACAGCTCCGCCCCTCTCTTCACCCGAGTGTCCAGGACATGCGGCCGCAGATCAGATGAGACGACAACAAAGTCGATCATTGAACTACGACCTAGGGTGTCCTGGTGCCAAGAGCACATATGGACACCCTTATGCCTGAACATGGTGTTCGTTATGGACAATCCATGACGAGCACAGAAGTCCAACAACAGAACACCACTCGGGTTCAGATCAGGGGGCCGTTCCTCCCAACCACACCCCTCCAGGTCTCACTGTCATTGCCCACGTGAGCGTTGAAGTCCCCCAGCAGAACAAGGGAGTATAATTGAATTCATTATTATTATTATTAGTCCTCGACTTACGACGTTTCGGCTATAGGTAGGAACGTGTGTAGAAATGGAACTCGTTCGTAAGTCGGGGATCACCTGTACAATCCCGCCTTCAGATAAAAGTGACCAATACAATCCCAACTTCAGATAAAAGTGGCCGATACAGGTAGTCCTCGACTTACGGCGTTTCGGCTATACGAATGGGTGTAGAAATGGAACTCGTTCGTAAGTCGGGGATCACCTGTACAATCCCGTCTTCAGATAAAAGTGACCAATACAATCACATATATATATATATATATATATATATATATATATATATACATATATATATATATATATATATATATATATATATATATATATATACATATATATGGTAAATGGAGCTTATTTATATAGCGCTTTCCAGCCCCCTGTGAGGGACCCCAAAGCGCTTTACAATACCAACCATCCACCCATTCATACACACATTCATACACCGGTAGCGGTGACTGCCATGCAAGGCGCCTTCCAGTCCTACCGGGAGCAACTCGGGGTTAAGTGTCTTGCCCAGGGACACAACGACACATGGTGTGAGTAACCGGGATTCGAACCTCCAGCCTTCCGATCGGGGGACGATTGCCATTACCACTACACCACGGCCGCCCATAATATATATATTATATATATATATATATATACATATATATAATATATATATACATATACTGTGTATATATATATATATATATATATATATATATATATATATATACTGTATATATGTGGGTGCATGTATGTATATATATATATATATATATATATATATATATATATATATATATATATATATATATATATATATATATATATATATATATATATATATATATATATATATATATTTATATACACGATCCTGTGTACATACTCTCGTTTTCATCACATGTACTACATGTGGTGCAAATGACGATAAAGACTCTCTGACTCTCTGACTCTGATATATAAATATGCCCCCAAGGCCTCATCCACACCAACAGAATGGCCTCATACATACCAATGGCTGCAAAAATGCTAATTCAATGAGCCATTTGACTAACTCCCATGGGAACTATAGTTAGAATATCCGAATGGCTCACATGTGGTAGTGCTAGTGTTAAAAAGTATATCTCATCTCATAGCACGGTTACGGCTGACTTACCTCCTGAATTCAGCGTCTTTGATGTCCATCATTCCATGGTTCATCACCATTGCTGCCTTGTTGCTGTCAATCATGACGCCAGCAATCAGCATCCATCTTGTCCCCCAGTGAGGACACTGAAGCGAGGTTGCGATAAACAGAACCTCCGCCCGCTCGCACGAGCTGCGGGTGACATAGTTGGCTGTGTTCCAGTACGTGCAGCACTGTTTAACGCCCGATCGATCACTAATAAAACTTTTATATTAAGTGATTTGATCTCCACTCATCGTCTGGATTTGTTTCTCATGACTGAAACCTGGCAGAAACCACAGGACAACAGCTGCTTCTCTGAGCTCCTCCCACCTGGCTGCTCCTACCTGAATGCTCAGCGTGGGTCTGGAAGTGGGGGGGGGGGGTGGCTGCTATGTTCAGTGATGCGCTCAAGTGCTGTTTGTTGCCTCAGAAAAACTACAGCAGCTTTGAAATCATGCTGTTTGTGCTGGAATCTGCTAAACAGCAATTTGAATTTCAAATTGAAACCTGGGAGAGGACGCTGGCGTAATGTCGTGATGTTCGCCGCTTCTCCACGCTGAAAAGTTGTTTTACTGTTGATATTTTTTTATATATATTTTGGGCTTATCTGGACTTATTTTGTTCAGTGGTTTTTTTAATCAAGGACTTTACGGACAGCTTGGTTAGTACTTCCTAACCGGAATATTGGGCTGTCTGCCTCCATTCCACCTTCTGTTTCCATCATCAAACAACTGGGACTTCTGCGTAGACCTCGTTACATCCATAGAGGCTCTCGAAAGAAATCCGTTTATTCTCGCTCTGAATTGACTCCGTCCGAGAGACGTGTCGCACCTTGACTACGTCATCAGAATGCTGCGTCTGTAGTCCCTTGTAGTCCGCAGCGCACGAGGTGGCAAGGAAAACGTGGAGTGGACTTCAGTCTGCTTAAACCGGTTCAAAAAGCTCCTACACGAACTAGCATTAAAATAGAACTTTTCAATATACAATCACTTTCCAATAAATCATGTCTAATTCATGATCACATTCTGGAGAAAAACTTGGACCTCATGTGCCTTACAGAGACGTGGCATCAACCAGACGTGTTCAGTTCTCTGAATGAAGCTTGTCCATCTGGATACAGTTATCTGCAGAGAGCCCGCTGCACTGGTTGCTGTGGTGGTCTGGCTGTAATCTACCGCAGTAATTTAAAATTGTCACATCTGTCTTCTCATAATTTTTCTTCTCTTGAATGTTTGGCCTTCAACTTCAAAGCCCCACTCCTGATGAACGTTATATTGATTTATAGACCTCCCAAACCGCATGTTTCATTTAACTCAGAAATGCATGACCTCCTCACTTTTTTCTGCACCTCCCCTGTAAAAACTATTTTTCTTGGCGATCTAAATATCCACATGGACAATTCCTCTTCCCCTCTGGCTACAGATTTTAAGTCTCTTTTGGAATCTCTCAACCTCACCCAACATGTGGACGCCCCTACGCACAACAGGGGGCATACTCTGGATTTGGTGATTACAGACACTGTACTCATCAATAACTTGTCTGTATATGACCTGGGTGTCTCAGACCACAGGGTCATCTCCCTGGAAGTGCCTTCAACTTCGCCTGCTTCTAACCCAAAACGACCTATCCAGTTCCGTGACTATAAAAACATTTCCCCTGATGTTTTGTCTGCTGATCTTCACGCCCTGACCGCTGTCAATCACTCATCTGCAGATGACTCTGTGGATTACTACAACCAATCTCTCCAGGAGCTTCTGGACCTACATGCTCCCTTGAAGTCAAGACTGGTGTCTTTCTCCCGTTCAGCCCCTTGGTACACTGGTGAGCTGCGCAGGATGAAGGCAACTGGCCGTGCTATTGAGAGACGTGTAAAATCATCTGGTCTCTCGGTACATAAGCAAGCGTACAAAGAACATCAGAAAGCGTACGCCTATTCTCTTAAAGAAGCACGCTCCAAATATTATTCCAACATCATCAACACCTGCCCTGGAAACTCTAAACAGCTCTTCTCCACAATAACTCATCTGCTTAATCCCATTAAACAAACTCATGAGGACTCTGTTCAAAAATGCAACCTGTTCCTCTCATCATTTAAAAACAAAGTTGACACTATCAGATCTCAGCTCCACAACCTCCCTGACCTTAGTGTGCCATCTACCCGTCTGCTTTTTGGGATCCTGAGCAGCTTTGATGAAGTTGTTCAGAGTGAGGTGGAGACCATCCTCAAAAAAAATGAAGCCTTCATCCAGTGTTGTTTTTGTTGACGTAACGTTAACGTAAATTTTTTGTCAACGCCCCCTTTTTTCATGAAAATAACGAGACAGCAACTAAATAAACATTGCTCTTTAATGATTAAAACGTGACGAAATGTGTGTGAGTTTTCATTAACGAGACGAGACTGAATGAAAATGTTAGTCAGTGGTCCGTCAATAATTTATATTTCTGCCCATAATTTAATTATATTCTGTGTCGGAAAGTCAGCTGTTTGGTCACGCCCACCACCGCGGTGTTGATGCAACACAGCCACGCACTGCGCGCTCACCTGTGACTTCCTCTTCAAACTGGACCATGGAAGATGCTGCAGCATGAAGTTGCACGAAGGGGCTCGGTCGGTGGCCGGCCAGCCGCTAGCCCAGAAAGGATTTATGGACTTATTTTGTATTTAACCCAACTGTGAGAGAAGAGAAGAACCGAATGTATGTATTTTTTTTATAAATCCTGTCCTTGTTTGAAGCTGTTTGGGTTATAGAATTGTCGCTGCTGTGTGGGTCAGGTTCTGGTTCTGTTTGGACTCACTGCTGACTTGTCACAGAATAGCGCATTCATGTTTGACCTCTGCGTCAACTTTTTGCCTAATAAGCTCATTTATAACAACTGCAAGGAAGTGCTATTGTGTAGTTATTGCATTTGAAGTGGGTATACAGGCATATGCTATCAGAAACTTTTTCTGCTCCTGGTTTGGTGTGTCCAGGATCTGCTGTGGACCGAACAATTCGAGACGGTTCCGAGAGAGTCCGTCATTGTTTTCGACAGTTGAATCGCTGTGTTGCTGAGCGTTGAACTTAGTGTAACTGTAGAATGTGATTTGCTATATTTCAGAATTTTACTGCTCTGTTCATAAGCGTTTTTATGTGTTGAAAAGTCCGGAAACTTTTGCTAACTGATAGCTACTTTCTGTTCAAAATGGTCGTGGCGTTTGTTTATGTATTGTGATTGGTTGTCGGGGCTGTAGAGACACACTGTGATAGGTCAGAGGGAAAGAACTACAACTCCCATGACGACTTGAGTTAAGAACTACAAGTTCTGTGATTGGTTGCGTCAGCTCACTGTGTGTCGTCAGACCTCAGACGTGACTCCTTCCACACACACACTCACAGGAGAAAAAGCCGTTCTTTTTCTTCAGAGAGTAAATAAATGAAGTTATTTCAGCGTTTGTCACATCCAGGTACAAAACTCATCCAAAAAGTGGATTTTTATCGTGTTCTCAGATAAATTCTATAATCTTCAGTCAGTGACAAACTCAGTGCTCCATTTATTATTATTTTGATTTGGATTATGAATTGTGCAATAGAATAACGAGCTAAAAATAGAAAAATAGACTTTCTGAGCTATAATACAGATACAATTCCCTTCTTTTTCATTTATTCATTATTTTTTTTTACCCAGTGTCATTTTCTTTTTGGCCTGCCCTTGACAACCCAAATATTGTGGACTTGAACTTTTTTTATCGGCTGTCATGCCTGCAAAAGTGAAAATAATATTGTGGGTTTGAGACTTCCGGTTATGGCGGCCGCTTGAGCAGACGCATGCAACTTCGCTCCGCAGCTACTGCCTCAAATATGGCAAGATAACGGCTGTTCACTGCGATAAAATGCAAAAAAAAGGTGACAGTCTAAGGAAGAATGCCTAACCGAACTAAAAAGAACAAAGGCAAAAGCGACACGACCAAACAAACAACGTTGTTTGACTACAATCTGCGTAGTGAAGCCCGGAAAACTAGCAGAACCATGGCGGAACAAGGAGGTGAAAGCGACCCAGCAAGCAGTAAGTTTGACCAAATCTTATCTGCAATAACAAGCCTACGAACTGAATTCTCTTCTAAACTCGATGGAGTGTTGGAAACGCTAAAAAATATGAAGCAGGAGATGAAAGACTACAACGAACGGGCTTCACAAACAGAAGACCGCATCTCCCTTGCAGAGGATGAGGTGGCTAAGCTACGAGCTAACGTTAGCACCTTACAGGCTAACAACAAATCGATGGAAATAAAATTGATGGATTTGGAATCAAGAGCTCGCTTAAATAACTTACGGCTTGTGGGTCTGCCGGAAGGCGCTGAGGGCTCTGACCTATGTGCTTTTTTGGAGCGGTGGATTCCTGAATCGGTGGGGAGCAACGTGGACGCGGCGCAGGCCTCGGAGGGCCTGCAGGCCAAGGTGAGCCTGGAGTCCGCCTACAGACTGGGCCGGAGGATGGAAGGCGCTGCTCGACCCAGAACCCTGCTGATGAGGTTTGTGAATCTTCGTGAGAAGCAAAGGGTCATGAGAGCAGCGAGAACGAAGAAGGATATATATTATAAAGAGCAACAGGTCCGCTTTTACCCAGATTTGGCTCCGGGGCTCCACCAGCTCCGGAAAAAGTTTGACCCAATTCGGGAACAACTACGTAAACTGGGCATTCGTAATGGAATAATTCATCCTGCAACACTATTGGTGACATTTAAAAATAAAACAATGAAATTTAACTCCTTTGAGGACGCATGCAAGTTTATAAAAGAAATTGAGGAAGACTCAAAACATGCAAAGCCTTGAGGAAGGGAAAAGAAGAAAAAAAGAAAAGGACACTGATGGGCTGTGTCTCAATTCAGGGGCTGCATCCTCATGAGGACCCAGCCTAGCTGGGCCGTGTAGGCCACGCACTCACAAGACCGGGTGGGCTGGAAGAAACTGCTGAAATGGGACGGTCTAGCCTTCAGGTTTGCGTGATTACGCACTTCCGCCTTACGTGCGGCAAACGTGTTTACTTCCGCTTTGCCTCTCGCGGCCAAAAACAAAATGGATCCAGAATCGATGTTTTGTATTTTTGTAGCTCTGTCCGTATTGAAGCAGCTTCGACAATTTTTTCATCGACGCAGGAGATACCTGCTTTTAAGGCTGGCAGATGATCCGAATACGGTTAGTAGAAGCTCTGACGTGCCGTTCTCTATTGCTATAAATAGTAGCATACAGCTAGCTGTAGCTAGCTCGTGCTTATTATTCAACATTAATCACATCTGTTTCGGTCGAAAATGAAATTCAATATTACTCTGTCGTACATAACACGTAACTTTTCCCACTATTATGTCCCATGGCAGAAACATGCATTTATATACGGTTTGTAATTGTACTAAAACTTTAAACGATTGTTGAGTGGCAAGATGAAGTTTGTCACTTAAAATTATGTATTATATAATTATATAATTTCTGTGTGTGTGTGTGTGTGTGTGTGTGTGTGTCTCTGTGTGTGTGGTGGTTTTAATGATCAAATTAGTGCTAATTTGATTCCCTTTTGTAGCGAGTTATATTAAAATATATCTTTTTGTTGTTGTTTTTTTGTGTGTTTGATTTCAAGACAAGGCCCCAGTACTGCAGAATTAACGTAACAGTTCCAGTTCTCCAAAGATTTTTTGATGATGAGGACACCATACCAGACTTCAGGTTGAGCAGAGCATCCCTGGCAGTACTGATCAACCACATCCAACAGAACCGGCGACACGGATGGGGTTCAACCATCGAGACTCTGGTCTTCCTGTTCTGGATGGCCTGTGGTACATCCTACAGAGTGGTTGCAAGAGCATTTGACATGCCTCGCTCCACTGTCCACCGCATCGTCCACAGGGTGACAAGCGAAGTAGTAGCTATTAGCAAGCACATCATCCACTTTCCAGCTACTCCTGAAGATCTGGAAGCAGTAGGCCAGGGGTTTGCGGCGCTGGCAAGACACCACGCCTTCAGTAAGGCAGCTGGAGCAATTGATGGATGCCATGTTCGTATCAAACCACCTGACGGCCCTGACGGTCAATGTTACAAGAACAGAAAACTGTTTGCATCGATTATTCTGCAGGCAGTTTGTGATAGCAAGGGTCGTTTCATTGACACCCATGTAGGCTGGCCTGGGTCGGTGCACGACGCAAGGGTGCTGCGCCACAGCCCTATCTACAGGTCAGCGTACCCCCCAGCTGGACATTTTATCCTTGCTGACGGAGGCTACCCCTGCTTGCAAAGACCACTCCCCCTCATCACTCCATATAAGAGGCCAGTAAGAGGTGTTGCAGCTCAGCGCTTTAATAGCTGTCACTCAAGGGCACGCTGCATTATAGAGCGTGCCTTTGGGATGATGAAAACCAGGTTCAGGGCTATCTTCCTTCAAGCACTCGAGGTTCACCACAGCTTCGCTCCTCATGTAAGTCAATAAACCACTTCTATAAGGAAAATATGAATAAAAGCTCAACCAATACTACCAATTCTAGTGACTCTTCCCACTTACACAGGTTGTCATGGCATGTGCTGTCCTGCACAACATCTGTCTTGGGGCTGGAGACGTTGTGGTGCCGGACGATGAAACAGAGGACGACAATGATGACGAAGAGGTGGAGGAAGACATGGAAGCTGTAGGAGGCGCTCCTTGGAGAGACCGAATATCAGCTGAGGTTTCTGCTCTTGTTGAGGCCCCAGTGGATCACGATTATTGCTGAGGTAAAGGACGGACTTTAGATGAACTTTAAGAAATGCTGAACTGACATAAATATAAGTAACTTTCTCTTTTTGTTTCAGTGACATGGCAGGTGTGGCGTCTGCATGCTGTGAAAGCATAGCCCACAGAGAAAAGAGGACAACTGAAACTTCACCATTCATGAAGTCGCTCTGATGCCTGTGTTTTGATGATTATTTCTAGCCATCACTTCATTAACTTTGATTTGATTCAATAGAATGCATTGTTAGTACGATTTTTCTGTATTGTTGACTTTTCATCTGGGTGTATTTTGTAACCATAATTAGTTGCATTTGACAGTATCAGATGACATCCAAAAATAGGTACTGTATAGCAGAGTTGTAAAGAAACTACTGTACGTCTAAATATTTTGTGACTGCACTGCAGTATATTTTTTGGATCTCTGTACTGCACTTCATTTATTGTTTTTTGGGCTTAGTATACAGTCATACAAATTGCGTAAGTTAACTGTACCTACTACAACTTAGAATTCATGTCACATTCTAGCAGGACATAATTAGTAAAATAAAATGACTGTACTTAACGATTATTTTTAATCGATGATAAACATAAATGTATTTCTCCGCAGCCCTCTGAGGCATTTTGTTTTTAGGTTAGAACTTTGTGCAGCTTTGATGTATGTATATAAACTTAAACGGACGACAAGATCATAAATTGAACATCAGTTAATTTGAACATCTAGTAATTACTTTAATAAACTAGTCATTTCTGCAGTTGTTTGTGAGGTGACCTATTAAAGTTCATTACAGACAAAGCAACAGCTCATTTAAATTCAATACTATTGAAATTATTTTGTTTGAAATGTGAACAGACCTCTGCTAAAAAATAAAACACGGAAGTGATGAAGAAAAATTTTTATTTAAAGGAAAGGTAAACACTGCAAACCAAAACACACAAAAACGAAAACTATTTACAATTTAGAGCACTGTAAACTCTCATTTTTTCACAATTGCCTGGAGGAGAGAGAACAACTTGTCCATGTACTCTCTCCCCTCTTGTGCTCGCCTCTCTTCAGCCTCCCTCTGCATCTTCATGTCCTCCTTGACAAGGGCAATCAGTTCATCATCTCTCCCATTCCTCCTTTGCCTTTTACGTGGTGGTGGAGTTGTCGTCTGCTCTTCGGCATCTTCCACGTCATCATCCTCTGCTTCGTGGGACCCAACAGCAGTGCTTGGTCCCGGGCCGTCCTCGACGATGGAGCTCAGTAGGACGGGCGGATTGATGGAAGGCTTTTGTCCCAATGCCTCATCCATGAGGACATACCAAGGCCAAGTCTCCGCAGTGGGCTTCCCAGCAACTCCTTGTCCAGAGCCTGGATATTTGCATTCCTATGGAAGAGTGAAGCATTACAAGAAATATCTGTTTGAGAAAAAAAAATGGATTAGCAGAATTTCTTGTACAAAAATGTACTTGCCTTATAACGTTTCTTTAAGTTGTCCCATTTCTTCTTAGCCTGCAATGTGGTAACTACTTTTTCAATGTTCATCTGCTCCAGTATTGCCCTAATCACAAAATAAAAAATCACAACACTCACAATGCTGATAACAACAATGCAGCTAACACTCAGATTATTATTAACATTGATATTTGTGGTGGGAAACACTAATGTTTTTAAGAAAGATGTACAGTCCTACTGAAAAACAGTAGAACTTCTTTGGAAAATATCCAGTGTTACAGCAGTATATCTTTATTTTCTTCAACTTTATTACCAAGAATAGTGAATACATATAAAACAACGGTCAAACTTACTTCCAGGCCACACTGGCAGAATGCTTTGCACCAGTAAACAAGGCCTCTTTGGAGGTCCGCAGCCTAATGAACTCCTCTGTCTTCTCCTTGGTCCCTACAAACAGAATAAATACGTGATATTAAATAAATGATTCCATTAAATGGTCTAAATACCTCAAACACGTACAAAAACTTTTTTTTGTGTTATTTTTGTGTTGTTAATTGATCTAACAAAAGACATGAATTCGACAAATATTGTTAATTAAAAATGATCAGAGGATTTTAGTTAGCATGAGCGCAGTACTTTACAAAATACCCATGCACAATTTTTAGCTATTACATTCTTATACATACATTTAAAAGACATTTCCACCCGTGAGTTATCCAGCTCAGCCATCTCGAAATTCGCGCGAAATCTCTGCTTGGCGCTATGAATTCTGGGATAGCCTCCGTCTGGAAGGATTCACGGATGCATCCTTGGATTTCGACAGGAAGTAGGCCGCATTCCTCGGCCGCATGAGGAGGAGTCTTCGAATTGGGACAGTCCTCCGCGCGGGGCTATGACGTATGCGGCCGACAAATGCGCACTCATGAGGACGCAGCCCATGAATTGAGACACTCATGGTATGTTAAAAGATAAGAGGGGGAAAAAAAAAAAAAAAAAAAAAAAAAAAAAAAATAATAATAATAATGACAATAATTTGAAATGTAAAGTCTTGTCATTGAATGGTATATTGGACTTATAGTTTAGTTCTACAGTAAATAGCTAAATACGTCTTATTTGTTTATCTCTTTACTGGGCAATGCAGTGAATATATTTGGTTAATTAAATAAATATATAAGGGTCTTTGAATAAATAGAAGTTTAAACTAGAGCATAGGTATAATAAGTTAGTTAGTCTGAATAGGCTCTAAACATAAGTGAACAGAGGTTAGAATTATAAATCATTATAAATTTTTTTATTTATTTATTTATTTTTTTTTGTTTAATTTATTTATTTATTTATTTTATTTTTTATTTTTTTATTTTTTTTATTTTTTTTTTTTTTTATTTTTTTTATTTTATTTTTTTTAAATTATTATTATTTTATTTTATTTTATTTTTTATTTTTTTTTTTTAATTCAAGGCAGTATCGGGGGAAGTTGTTGCAGACAAGCAAGGAGTGGTGGTACTGATCCTCACCAGGTGAGGATTGGTTTCTGGCTATATCGGGAGACGTAATGGAAGTGGGAGGGATCCTCTCAACTTTGGGAGGGAGGGTGGGTGTGGGAAGGGAAGTTTTTGTTTTGTATTTAGTGGAGTTGTACGTAATGGATGTGCGACTTAACATTGTTTTTTTTTGTTGTTGTTGTGTCTCAAACAATGCAAATTTGTTTAATGGACTAATTTTATTACAGTATGTCTCAAACAGTAAAGTTTAATTTTATTTCATGGAACTGCAGAGGTCTTCAACGTCTTCAAAAAGTTAAACAAGTTATGAACAGATTAAAAGAAATGGATTCAAAAATTGTGTTCCTCCAAGAAACACATCTTCTTGACGAGGACTTGTTAAAGGTAAAAAGGAGGTGGAAGGGCAGCATTTACACGGCACCATACACTTCTCAGTCTAGAGGGGTAATGACTTTAATTCACGAATCTGTACCATTGCAAATTAAAAACATAATTAAAGATAAAAGAGGAAGATACCTAATTCTTCAAGGCTACTTAATGTCAGAAATGCTAATTTTAACTAACATATATGGTCCGAATGTGGATGATAATAAATTTTATACCGATATACTCCTCATACTAACATCACTAAAGGGGTTACATATAATGGGCGGAGATTTTAATTGTACATTGAATCCAAATTTGGACAGGTCAACAGGGACGGATCAATCGCATCTTAACTGTAGAAGTGCAATAAAAACTATGATGAGGGAACTAGAGTTACGTGATGAGTGGAGAGAGAGAAACTTAGTTAACAAAATATACTCATGCTACTCAAGTTCTTTCAAAACCTACTCTAGAATAGACTATTATTTAATTTCTACAGAGTTACAGTATAAAATCACAGAATGTTCCTATGAAAATATAGCTATTTCAGATCATGCACCATGTAGGTTAGTTTATAAAGATGATAAAATAAAGAGAGATCCTCCAAGATGGCAATTTCAACACAAATGGCTACGAGATGAAAATTTTGTGAAATACTTAAGGAAGCAAATAGATGAATTTTTTCAAATTAATACTATTGAAACATCAGCATGTATAAGATGGGAAGCTTTTAAGGCCTTTCTTAGAGGGCATATTATTAGTTATACAGGTTCCAAGACAAAACAAACTGAGAAAATTAGAACACAGATGGAAAATAAAATAAAAACAATACAAGAGGAAATAAACAAAAAACAAGATCCACAATTGGAAAAGGAATTATTAATTTTAAGAGCAGAATACAATAAACACTCTGCATCAAGAGCCGCTTCAAGTTTATTACGACTTAAACAAACATTCTATGAACAGGGAGATAAATCAGGAAAGCTATTAGCCTGGCAAATAAAACAGTTAGAATTTAGGCAACCAATTACATCTATTACAATAAATGAACAAACTTTACAAGATCCACAACAAATAAATTCAGCGTTTAAGAATTATTATGAGAATTTGTATAAAGCACAAGAAAAAATAACATTAGGAAAAACAGATGAATTCTTAACAAACTTAAATATACCTAAATTTTCAGAAGGAGATAGGGAAACCCTGAATTTAGAAATCACACAGGAGGAGCTGGGACAAGCTATAAACAATATGAAATCAGGAAAAAGGGGAGGACCTGATGGCCTCCCAATAGATTTATACAAAATTTTTAAAGATAAACTTTTGGCTCCACTACTAGATATGTTTAAAGAAATTTTCAACTCAAATTATCTTCCCCCATCAATAAACGCTGCCATGATTACTCTATTACCGAAACCAGATAAACCATTAGATATATGTGAAAATTTTAGGCCAATTAGTTTGTTAAATGCAGATCTGAAAATAATATCTAAATTGCTAGCCTTACGTCTACAAAGGATCTTGCCAAAAATAATACATCATGATCAAAATGGATTCATATTAGGGCGACAAGGTTTTCATAATGTGAGGAGAGTATCAAATATAATTTATTACAATAAGGGATCTCCAAACTCAGCTCTTCTATCATTGGATGCCGAAAAAGCATTTGACAGAATAGATTGGGAATTCCTTCTTCAGGTATTGGAAAGGTTTAATTGTGGAAATAAGTTTGTTCAATGGGTAAAAATATTATATAGTAACCCTTCAGCTGAAATTATAACAAATAGAAATATATCTAAACCAATAAAGATCAGGAGGGGATGCAGACAAGGATGCCCATTGTCACCTTTATTATTTACTTTGGCAATAGAGCCATTTGCTATTGCTATCCGTTCACATCCGCAAATTTATGGAATCAAAATAGGATCCAATGAACACAAAATCTCCTTGTTTGCAGATGATGTTATTTTATTTGTATCTAAAATGAGTAGCTCAATAAAACATATTTTGGATATAATTAAACAATATGGTGAGATATCGGGATATAAAATAAATAAAATGAAATCTTCAATGCTACTTCTTAACAAGAATGATAAGATAAATATAACTTCAGAAATACAAGAGTTTAAGATAGTAAATGAATTTAAGTATTTAGGAATATGTATTTCATCAAACATAGAACAGATATCCGCAACTAACTATAAACACATATTAAATACTGTAGAAGAATCTTTAGAAAGATGGATGCCATTGCCAATATCTATGATTGGAAGAGTAAATTTAATGAAAATGATTATATTACCAAAAGTGCTTTATGTGTTTCAGAATGTTGCCCTTCCACCTCCTCCTGAATTCTTTCCACAAATAAGAAAGATGATGATACGTTTCTTATGGAAAAACAGGAAATCCAGAATACGCTTAACATTACTATACCTCCCGTATGATCGGGGAGGCTTGAAATGCCCTAATTTTCAGTGGTACTATTATGCAGTACATCTTAGGTCTATGATGTTTTATTATAGTAAACATTCCCCACATTGGGTTGATATGGAAACACAAGATTTAACAGTAACACTCCCAGCATATTTATATTCCAATTCAATAATGAAGCTCCTGAAACAAACTAAAAACCCATTTCTTAAAAACACAATTAGAGTATGGAGAGATGTTAAAAAAATTCTAAACGATTCAACTAATTTATCTTTATTCAGCCCAGTGTGGGGAAACCAATTCTTTTTACCAGGTAAAACGGACCCAACATTTAAAGAATGGAAGGATAAAGGTCTCCAAAGGATTGAACACTTGTATGAATCAAATTCAGACACACTAATGAGCTTTCAAGAGTTACAGACTAAATTTAATATAAATAAGAATCAATTTTTTAAATATCTTCAACTCAGAAATTTTATAAAAACAACTCAGAACAATGTGCTGACAAAACCTCTAAAATCAATTTTAGAAGAAATGCTAACAAAAGATAGTTTAAAAAAAGGTATTATATCAGATTTTTATCAGTTATTGACATCATATTCTCTTGAAGGATCACAGGATAGATTTAATGCTTGGAAAGAAGACATAATAATGGAACTATCAGAGGAAGACTGGAAAAGAGCATGTACTCTTGCTCACACTAGCTCTATTAATACAGCTTTAAAAATGATTCATTACAAGTGGTTAATGCGGGTTTACATAACTCCTGTAGACCTTAATAAATACAATGGGGAGATACCTGATGTTTGTTCAAAATGTGTTGAGGAAAAGGGAACTTTGGTACATTGTATGTGGTACTGCAGGGAAATTATGTTATTTTGGACTGAAGTAAAAAATATAATTGAGAAAATCATTTCTAAACAAATAATTTTGGACCCAAAACTGTTTTTGTTCGGTCTATATCCTGAAAGACATAATTATACTAATAATGAACAAAAGTTTATTGATTTAAGTTTGATTAATGCAAAAAGATGTATATCGCTATGTTGGAAAAACTTAAATAGACCTACTGCGAATCAATGGTTACAGCAAATGTTATCGGCTCTTCCTTTGGAAAGGATAACGTATTTGTTAAAGGGCAAGCAAGGACTGTTTGAGTGTGTTTGGAACCCTTTTATTTTGTATGTAAAAAGTCTGGACACTTTAAATGAAAATGCAAACAATTGAAGAGCGTGCTGACCGCAGTTCCAAAGACAATAATAAGAGAAGACATGTATAGTTGGACTCATTATAAAAGAAATGAACAATGAAAAAAGAATTTTGAGACATTTTGTTGTTGATTGTATTTTTGATTTTTATTCCTTTTTTATTTTTTATTTTTTTATTGTGTGGGTGGGGGTATTTTACTTAAGTTTGTTTATTGTATGAATGTTGGTTTAATTGTGTAAAAACTCAAATAAATATATTTTGGAAAAAAAAAGAAAATAATATTGTGACAAATGCTGTCCACTGAGGCCTGATCCACCCACAGATGTAATCCTCTTTGACGTGACCCAATCTCATTTAAAGGGGGGGCTCTCTTTTTTTCACCAAGTGCAGATATTTCTGTCGTTCTGTGGAGGACGTGTGAAGCGATGCAGGCAGCAGTGTGTTATGTTTTAATTGGTTATCTATAGTGTTTATTTATAACATTTCAAAAACACTTAACAATTTCAGACCTAACGTTTTGTACAGAAATATGATGGAAGTCAATTTTCCTCTAATCTTTGAACAATGTATGTATAGAAAGATCGTTCAAACAGCCATTTACCAACACAGGTTGGTCGTTATATTTATTATCTGCGACGTTTTTATGTCTATATTCTGTTTTTTACCTTCATTTTGTATGTTGCCTATGTGTTGCCTGTTTGTTCAACATACTTTAAAGAGGAACTAAACCCAAAATTAACTTTTTTTAGCTGATAAACTCCCTAGAATGTGTTTAAAATGTTATCTAGCACTATGGCTGTGTTTATTTTCACATAATTGTGCGTATCTGTGTAAATAGGCAATATTTGGTCTAAAAAACGTGTTTACGGTAGTTCAATGGGTTGAACTGGTGACTTACACCTTAATTTTCTTATTTGTCCAAACGCTCATGGACTGGTAGAAGAAAGATTTCTCCTTTTGTTCTGGGCATGCTGGTTTTAAAACAAATTAATTTGTAAAGACTAATATGTTGTTGTTTTTTTTAAAGACTAAAACTAGACTTAAATTTTTTAAGTTTTTGTCGATTTAAACTGAACTAAAACCATTAAATATAGAAATGACAACAGACTAAAACTAAGAAGTATTTTAGACTAAAAGACTATGACTAAAACGAAAATCAAAATGGCTGTCAAAAACAACACTGCCTTCATCCTGCGCCCTGGATCCCTTCCCCTCGTCTCTCATAAAATCCAATCACTCTGCAATAAGCCCATTAATCACACAAATAATAAACAAGTCTCTACAATCTGGTCATGTTCCACTGCCTCTAAAAACTGCCATCATTAGGCCTCTTCTGAAAAAATCTAATTTGGATCCCGACATTTTTTCTAATTACCGCCCAATTTCCCACCTCCCATTTCTGTCCAAAGTGCTGGAGAAAGCTGTTGCTGCTCAGCTGCAGGACCACCTACAGCAACACTCTCTGTATGAGAAGTTCCAGTCTGGATTCAGAGCAGCTCACAGTACTGAGACTGCACTGCTGAGAGTAACAAATGATGTCCTCATGGCTGCTGACACTGGTTCTCCCTCCATCCTTGTCCTCCTTGACCTCACTGCAGCCTTCGACACTGTGGACCATAGTATCCTCCTCCACCGTCTTCATGTGGAGGTCGGTCTCTGTGACACTGTCCTGGACTGGTTCAATTCTTTCCTCTCCAATAGGCTGGAATGTGTTAGCCTTGGCAATGCCACTTCCCAGACAGTCGGTGTCTCCTGTGGTGTCCCTCAGGGGTCAGTTCTGGGGCCCCTGCTGTTTTCCCTCTACATGCTGCCTTTAGGTCAAATTATTAATCAGTTCAACATTTCTTTTCACTGCTATGCCGACGACACACAGCTTTACATCAGGACTGGAACATCATCATCATCCCTATCTCCGTCTTCACTCACTGTTCTCTCTGCCTGCCTGGAGGAAATAAAGGCATGGATGAATCAGAATTTTCTTCAATTAAACTGCTCGAAGACTGAGGCCATATTGATTGGCACCCCTCACCAGATACAAACATCAACTTTAACAACAATCTCCTTCTCTGGTCAAGACATCCCCCTCTCCACCTCTGTTACAAATCTTGGAATAAAAATGGACTCTCATCTTACATTTGAAAATCACATTAAGCATCTGTTTAAAACCTGCTTCTTCCATCTTCGAAACATCTCCAGACTTCGCCCATCTCTGACTTTTCCTGATGCTGAGAAACTCGTCCATGCCTTTGTCTCCTCCAGGCTCGACTACTGCAACTCCCTGTTTATTGGTATCCCTGGCAAAAACCTTCAGAAACTTCAATACATTCAAAACAGTGCAGCAAGGATTCTGTTGAGAGTTCGTAAATTTGAACATATTACACCCATTCTCCATAACCTCCATTGGCTTCCTGTCACCTACAGAATTAAGTACAAAACTGCTCTCATTACCCATCAATGCTTGCACGAAACTTCACCTGACTATCTAAAGGACATTTGTCAAAATATGCAGGACTTTTAGGTTGAAAACAGACTTATACTGCTACAAAAATCTTTACAACACATATACACACACATGGTAAGTTGCCTTTGGCACAGGGCTGAGAGCAGGGTGTGATGGTACACTTTTTATCCCTTGGTGTTTGACCCTAGATTAGTTTAATTTATATGGCATTTTAAACTCATAAGCAGAAAAACATGATGTATGTTTTTTACTTTTTATATGCTTTGTCTGTATTTTGGTAAACTGTCTTTGAGTTATTGTATGGCATTTTCAGTTAACCCTGTGCTATAAGAAATATAAGATTGAGTCAGGCCTCACATTAACACACACACACAAGCACATGAACAGGCCTCTCACCAGACAGAGTACACCCGCACACACACGAGCACACGTGCACACACGTGCACGTGCACACACACACTCTCACGCACTCCAACACACGCTCAAGGCAGGAGCAAGACAGCCAGGCCTCTTCTTAGTGTTTCACACAGCTGCAGAAGAGAGTTACTGGGGAAGGTAGTTTTTGCTTTTGCTTCAAGGACTGTTTAAAAGTAACAAAAATTATTTTAACAAAATAATAAGAATAACAATTATTAGAAGCAAAGCGTTATTGCAGACAGATGAAACTTCTTACCAAGACAAGCATGCACACAGAGAAACACACAAGGAGTTATAATAATAATAACACATACGCTCTTGAGCAGGTCTGCTTGGAGCAGAATTAAGTCAAGTAGATAAGAACGCCAGAAGGTTGCAGAGGGAAACCTTTCCACTGTCGGTTTTGCTGTGTTGTCATATAGAACTCTCCAAAATAAATAGAAAGAACACTTTGTTAGACGAGCTGAAGGCCTCTTAAAACAGAGCTCTGTGATTCAAGGCCTGTTAAAAATGAAAAGTTTTTAAAGCATTTAAAACAAAGATAATTAAAATAAAATGTAATCTTTGAATAAGCAATTTTTGAACCATGCTACAGCAGCCAGACAAGCAGCTCTGACACACACACACACACACACACACACACACACACACACACACACACACACACACACACACACACACACACGCACACACAGGCCTTTAATTAAGAGCTGAAGCCACCTCCAAGATCAGACGTTTAATTAGATTCAGACTGAGTGTCCTCCTCCGCATAGAAGAAAAGTTCTTTTTCAAGCTGAAATGAGAACATGATCGTTTCAGTGGATCTTTGACTTTTAAACCATTTTAGCCAGACACCAGAATAGGAGAGGAAACTGGCAGATCAGAAGGTGCACCAGTTCATTAACGTGTCCTGACGCCTGCAGATCTTTGATTCTGAACCCTCAGAACTGCACTGTAAAAAAAAAAAAAACTGTCGTTTTTACAGGAAAACGCTGGCAGCTGTGGTTACCAGAGTTTTCCTGTAAATATTACGGGCGCTAAGTAATTAAATCTACAGAGAAAAGATGTAAATTAACTTACAGTGATTGAAATCATGTAATTTACATTATTAGTCTGTTAAGTCAACACAAATTAAATGTTAATTTTACATAGTTTTGTTCTACATCAGAAGGCCCTTTCCTGTATTTCTGTTAATTTACATTATTAGTCTGTTAAGTCAACACAAATTAAATGTTAATTTTACATAGTTTACATAGGCGGATAGGTGCAGCATCCGCAGTGAAGCGGGCGCTGTACCGGTCTGTCGTGGTGAAGAGAGAGCTGAGTCAAAAGGCAAAGCTCTCAATTTACCGATCGATCTACGTTCCCACCCTCATCTATGGTCATGAGCTTTGGGTTATGACCGAAAGAACAAGATCTCGGATACAAGCGGCTGAAATGAGTTTTCTCCGCAGGGTGGCTGGACTCTCCCTTAGAGATAGGGTGAGAAGCTCAGTCATCCGGGAGGGACTCGGAGTAGAGCCGCTGCTTCTCCACATCGAGAGGAGCCAGTTGAGGTGGCTCGGGCATCTGGTTAGGATGCCTCCTGGACGCCTCCCTGGTGAGGTGTTCCGGGCATGTCCCACCGGGAGGAGACCCAGAGGAAGACCCAGGATACGCTGGAGGGACTATGTTTCTCGGCTGGCCTGGGAACGCCTTGGGATTCCCCCAGAGGAGCTGCTCCAAGTGGCTGGGGAGAGGGAAGTCTGGGCCTCCCTACTTAGGCTGCTACCCCCGCGACCCGACCCCGGATAAGCGGAAGAAAATGGATGGATGGATGGATGGATGGATGTTCTATATAAGAAGGCCCTTTCCTGTATTTCTGTTAATTTACATTATTAGTCTGTTAAGTCAACACAAATTAAATGTTAATTTTACATAGTTTTGTTCTACATAAGAAGACCCTTTCCTGTATTTCTTACCTCTAATAAATGTTTTTAGTACATCAACAACTGGCTAAATTAACTGGGAAATATCAAACAAAAAACTAATTTAAACTGGTAAAACCACAGTAAAATTTTGTGTGTAAAATAAAGGATATTTTGTTCATCGCTAATAATAATCAAATTATATGGTAAGAGTTACTTTTTAAACCCGCTAACTGACTACCAGTACTACTACTGTCATTACAAAACATGCAAAATGTAACATCATGGAATGAGAGGTACATATCACTTTTGAAAAATTTATTGTCACCATTTTTAAACAATTCAGCAACTCTGACTTAATCCACAATCAAAAACTGAAGATTAGCCTCTTTTAGTCAAGACAGTTTTCAATTAACAAAATGTACCAAATGCCAGACAAAAAGCTTAAAATAAATTAAATGTAAATGTTTACATTTTTAGCAGTTGTCTTAATACTTTAAACAAAAAATGTGGAAATGTGGAAGTTTAGGCAAAAATGTGCAATACGTCAACCGTCCACAAAGCAACAACTTGTAGTACCGGTACTTTTTCTCCAACAGAACAGTCCAAAAACAAAAACTTGTGGTGTTTCAATGAACAGTCCACAGAGCAGAAACTTCAAATATTTTTTTCCTGCCAACAGTCCACAAAACAAAAACTTGCAGTGCTTCTTCAATGAACAGTCCACATAGCAGAAACTTCAAATATTTTTTTCCTGCTAACAGTCCACAAAACAAAAACTTGCAGTGCTTCTCCAATGAACAGTCCAACATAGCAGAAACTTCAAATATTTTTTTCCTGCCAACAGTCCACAAAACAAAAACTTGCAGTGCTTCTTCAATGAACAGTCCACATAGCAGAAACTTCAAATATTTTTTTCCTGCTAACAGTCCAAAAAACAAAAACTTGCAGTACCTCTTCATTGAACAGTTAGAGTCCACAGAGAGAGTCCTTACAGTATTTAGGTGTCACACCACTCGTGAGTTCCTGTATCAGGGTGAGGACTCGGGGGTTCAGGTTGAGACGACGCTTTGAGTTTTTGTTCTCCACTTTGGTTCCCTTTTCTGGATTTATCCGGAAAAAAAACACCTGTTAAAAGAAAAGACGACCATTATAATTATTTTGAAGTTTCAGTAAAGTAAAATACATATTTAAAAAAGCTAAGTCTGGTCCTCTGGACATTCAAAAAACAAAACAAAACAAAAAAGTAGAAATGTTTCGTCTTTCGTCTGAAAGACTTCCTCAGTCTGAGCTGCTGTATTCAGCTTAGTCTTATAAATAGCACCCTCTCACAGTGGATCAACCAGTTTTCTGATGACAGACAAAACCAGCTGCTCCCATGATCAAGGAGGACCATCAGCCTAACGATGGATCGTTAGTACCCTGATGGTTGTTTGCTATTCACAGAGGGCTGAGTGATACTAGCAATAACAGCATTGTAGGAGGGGGACAGTTGAACCAGGAGGCCTACACCCCTTTTTAATGATGGACGGTTTCTTTTCACAAAGATGGCCTCCTTTACTCCTCTCTAAAACCATCGTTCCTATGAACGAGGCCATCTACATACATACTACATACATACATACGTATGTAAATGTATGTATATATATATATATATATATATTATATATGTATATATATATATGTATGTATGTATATATAGTCAAAGTCAAAGTCAACTTTATTGTCAGATCTGCAATATGTACTGTACAGGACATACACAGGACCGAAATTGCGTTTCTCTCAGTCCCTCGGTGCAACAGTAAACATCTAAACATTGAAACACTGAAACATATAATAATAGACATAAGCATAAAATAGTAAAACTAACACTGTCCTGAGTTTTTTGCATAGTGGTATAAGAGTATGAAAATTTACACCAACTCTAAAACTAAAACATTAAACATTTAATGAACATAATACTGTCCTGAGTTTTTGCATACTAGTATAAAAAAAGAGTATAAAAAGTATAACTAAAATAAACTAAAGGTTTCTAGCATTGACATTTGCAAAGTGGCAAAGCAGCGTATGAGTTAATGTACACAGTATATGTATGAGGTAGTAGTTGATGTTGTTATAGAGGCAAAAAGTGGCATATGCAGTAAGGCACATTGGGCATCCCTAAATAAGACCGTTCAGAGCACACTGTATATGTATCAGCAGTGGTGTAGATATTAGAGTAGTGTAAATGTAAACAGTAGTAATTACATGTAAGCAGTAGTAATAAAAGTAAACAGTATTAATAAATGTAAACAGAGAATGTAAACAGTATTATGATTATAGGCAGTGATGTAATACAAACATTAGTGCAAGTATGAGAAGTAGTGCAAACTGTATGAGCACATGACCGAGAGTTTAGTGAATAACCCGTTTGATGACACAGAGTCCAGTGTTAAAATCTTTGTGTTGTGTGGTAATGTGTGAGAAAGTTTTAGTGTTAAGGCAGTTCAAATGGGAGGGGGGGCAGAGCAGGCAGAGTGTTTAGCATCCTGACTGCCTGATGAACAGAGCTGTCTCTCAGTCTGCTGGTTCGAGCCTGGAGACTCCTCAGTCTCCTCCCTGATGGCAGCAGTCTGAAGCAGCTGTGTAGTGGGTGTGTGGGATCACCTGCCATGCAGTGGGCTTTCCGAGTGAGGCGTTTGCTGTGTAAGTCCTGCAGTGAGGGCAAGGAGGTGCCCACGATCTTCTCAGCTGCTCTCACAATGCGCTGGAGGCTCTTGCGGCAGGATGCAGTACATGCACCAAACCACACAGTGATGCAGCTGGTCAGGACACTTTCTATGGCACCTCTGTAGAAGGTGCTCATGATGGGGGTTGAAGCTCCAGCCCTTTTCAGCTTGCGGAGAAAGTAGAGACGCTGGTGAGCCTTCTTTGCCAGTGCTGCAGTGTTCCTGCTCCAGGACAGGTCCTTTGAGACGTGCACTCCCAGGAACTTGGTGCTGTCTACTCTCTCCACTGCGGTGCTGTTGATGGTCAGAGGGGCATGTTGGGCATCCCTCTTCCTGAAGTCCACAACAATCTCCTTTGTCTTCTCCACGTTGAGAGTGAGATTGTTGTGTCCGCACCACAAGGCCAGGCGGCTCACCTCGTTCCTGTAGTCCGTCTCATCGTTGTTGCTGATGAGACCCACCACTGTTGTGTCGTCCGCAAACTTGATGAAGTGGTTGGAGC
>JBBPBX010009555.1:29421-59842 GCA_038048925.1 Garcialebias charrua | reverse complement strand
CAGCCTGATCAAGAAAGGTCATCAGAGACTCTACTTCCTCAGACGGCTGAGACGAGCTGGTCTGAGCCTCCAAGTCCTCACCTCCTTCTACAGGTGTGCAGTGGAGAGCATCCTGTGCTCCAGCATCAACGTGTGGCATGGAGGCTGCACAGCTGCAGAAAGAAAAGCTCTGCAGAGAGTGGTGAAGGCTGCACAGAAGATGTTGGAGTCAGTCTCCCCACCATCACAGACATTTACACCTCCAGATGCAGGAAAAGAGCCACCTGCATCATGAAAGACCTCACTCACCCAGCACACTCACTCTTTGCCCCACTCCCCTCAGGACGGAGGTTGAGGAGCATCAAATGTAGAACCACTAGACTGAGGAACAGCTTCTACCCTGAGGCTGTTAGACTCATGAATAAATAATCAGAATAATCATTGTGACGACACTTTAACTGGTGATATGTTTTTTAAGCAAGCCTATTCTGCCCCCGCATGATTTTATCTTTGATCTTGGTTGATAGTATTATTGATTTTACTTGACTTTATCACTTGTTTTATTTATTTATTTATTTATTTATTTTAAGCAGGCCTATTCTGCCTCCACATGATTCTGTTTTTAATCTTAGTTAATACCATTATTGATTTTATTTGATTTTATCACTTGTTTTTATTGTTGTAGCACTTTGAGATTTTTATTAATGAAAAGTGCGGTATAAATTGAATTTATTATTATTATTATTATTATTATATGTGACTTATCTGTGCTGCTGATTATCTCACGCCGTTGTATTCATTCATACCCATCTGCTCACCACAGACTCATGTTCGGGCTGCTGGGCAGCACGGTGGCACAACTGGTAGAGCTGCTGCCTCTCAGCGAGAAGGTTGCCGGTTCAAATCCCGGTCCGGGGCCTTTCTGGGTGGAGTTTGCATGTTCTCCCCGTGCATGCGTGGGTTTCCTCCGGGTACTCCGGTTTCCTCCCACAGACCAAAAAACATGCTTGTTAGGCTGATTGGTGACTCTAAATTGACCCTAGGTGTGAGTGTGAGAGTGGATGGTTGTTTGGTGTGAGTGAGACAGGTCCCTCTTGTAAATGAGTCCCCGTGACTCAACAAGGCTAGCCTGTATAAATAAAGGTTGAATGAATGAATATTATTTTACATTATTAGTGTTTAAAGCTAGGGTCTGCGATATTTGAACACTCTTGAACACTCTGGGACTTAGAAATATTTTCAGCGCAGAAAAGCATTCTGCTCCCTCCCCTCAGAGCCATATATGGCTCAGTCCGTGCTTCTGGTGAACTTGGGATCTGCTCCGCCCCCTGCTGCTCTCTGCTCAGAACCACTGCGATATTCTGTGTTTATGGAAATAAAACCTTCTAATAAAATATAATAAAACCATGGAGCGCTAGTCCTACAACACAAAATCCAGCAGACACCAGCAGAGGTTCACGAAGCAACGTTGGACATGTTTTAATTCGCTCGTGACTTCCTCTTTCTGTCAGCGCTGGTCTCTGGAATGTCTGGAATGCCCCACCTCCTCCGGTCTCTGCGCTCCGAAGTTCTGGGTTTATATGACAATATAACTGTTTAAAAAATTTAATAAAACCATGAATCACTCATCCTACAACACAAAATCCAGCAGAAATCATCAGAGGTTCACGAAGCAACGTTGGACATGTTTTAATTCACTCGTGAGTCGTGACAAATCCATTTCCTCATTTCTGTCAGTGAAGGATGAAGCGATCACTTGGCTTTTGGCAAAAAAAACTAAATAAAAGTCCAGCTCTGGGATAAAGAAGGGATATTTAATACATTTTGTGTCACATAAAAAACAGTCCTGCATCGCTTTGCAATCCTTTAAATGAGAACGAGCTGCGGCTGGGACAGGTGGGGGCGTGGGTTGGGGCGTGACAAACAACTCTGTTTTTATTGGCTGTCAGTGTCCTGGTCACTCTTGTGTTTTCAGTGTTTTTATAAATGCTGATAGAGAAGCAAGGGGACAATAGATTTTTTCAGAGATTACTTTGTCTAACATCAGTTTGTCTGTAGATAGTGACTGAGTGAAGAAATATGTTAAAAATATATTGTTTGAAAAGTTACAGACTACATTACAATCTTACATACCCCAGCTTTAAAGGTTCAGTATGCAGTTTCTGTAGAACTGCAGAACTTAGAAATATTTTCAACAGGCAAAGCATTCTGATCCCTCCCCCTCAGAGCCATATGTGGCTCTGCCCCCTTGTGGTCTGTTGAATTTCAAATTCAAGCTCTGTTTTTATTGGCTGATTCAAATTCAAGCTCTGTTTTTATTGGCTGGTTACAAACTCTGTTTTTATTGGCTGGAAAATGGCGGGTCACCTTTTCTTTTTAGAAATGCTTATTTACCACCTGGAGAAGCAAGGGGACAATATTTTTTTTAAATTTTTTTTCAGAGATTACCTGGCTAACATCAGTCTGTCAGGAGGTAGTGACAGAGTGAAGAAATATGTTCATAAAAAAAGCTACATACTGAAGCTTTAACATATATCTTAGATTACATCTATTACTACTGTTTACATTTACACTACTTTTATATCTACACTACTGCTGATACATATACAGTATTCTCTGACTAGCCTTATCTAAGGATGCCCAATGTGCCTTATGTGCCTTACTGCATATGCCACTTTGCCTATATACCAACATCAACTACCTCATACATATACTGTGTACATTAACTCATATGCTGCTTTGCCACTCTTTGCAAATGTCAATGCTAGAACCTTCAGTTTATTTTATAGATATACTTTTTATACTTTTTATACTACTATGCAAAAACTCAGGACAGTATTACACTTTTATTATTTCATTTTATGCTTATGTTCATTAAATGTTTAGTGTTTTAGTGTTGGTGTAAATTTTCATACTTTTATACTACTATGCAAAAACTCAGGACAGTGTTACACTTTTACTATTTTATGCTTATGTTTATTAAATGTTTTAGTGTTTAATGGTTACTGTTGCACCGAGGGACTGAGAGAAACGCAATTTCAATCCTGTGTATGTCCTGTACATATTGCAGTTCTGACAATAAAGTTGACTTTGACTTTATTGTTTCTTTATTCACTTTATATTTATAGTTTTGTTGGATGTAACTGACCTGTGTGCACACTTTCGTTCCACCTCATGTACCACATGTGGTGTGAATGACAATTAAAGAACCTTGATGTTTTATTAAACGTGTAAACAGTTTGTTTAGTTTATTTAATTAATACATTTTATTAAGGTAAATTAAATGTGTATGGCTGTAATCCCAGATGCAGCCAGCAGGTGGTGCCAGCAGGTCTACAGACCCCCCCACCCCCACCCCGCCCAGACACACACAGATTAACATCAAAGGCTCCTTTGATGTGTGGCGGCCTTTATGTGTGTGTTTAACCCCCCTCCACTTCCTGCTGTAAAATCAGAGGAAATAAAACTGGGATTGGAGTTTGTTTCCTGGATTTTTCTGCTGACAGACTATAAATAATCTGCAGAGACGTTCAAACATTTAAAGAAAAACCTTTTGAAATTTGAGAAAAGCTTCAAAATGAGCTCCTGACAAACGTTTGAAAAGTTTAAAAATAATTTATGAGAAGGTTAATTTGAGGCTAAAGTGTCTGATAATCTGTCCTCACGTGAAGGTCAAACAGTAAAAACACCTCAGAATAACTTTGATAAATCTGAGGTTGTTGTAATCTGTAATCTGAAGGCAGGAGACAGACTGTCTGCAGCCTCGTGCTCTGGACACATCTGGACTCATCTGGACGCTCTCGGCCCGGTTCTGCCTGCAGCTCGGCTGTGAAGGCGGTAAATGTAAACGCAGCGTTTGGACAAAGACAGAGCAGCTTTTGTTCAGCCATGACAGAAACAGGAGGAGGAGAAGAGGAAAAAACAGAAGAAGAAGAAGGAGAAGAAGGAGGAGGCCTCTGCAGAGCCTGAAATGGCTGCCTGAAGGGAAGCAGGCAGAACGGCAGGACGGAAGGCACGGAGTGGAGCACCAGCAGGAGCCGGATCTGGATTTGGCTCTGGTTTCACGGTTTCATTAATCACCCTGACAGATTATACATGAATCCTGCAGCTACACACGAATCCTGCATCTTCAGATTATACACAGATCCTGCAGTTTCAGATTATACACGGATCCTGCAACTTCAGATTATACATGAATCCTGCAGCTACACACGAATCCTGCATCTTCAGATTATACACGGATCCTGCAGTTTCAGATTATACACGGATCCTGCAACTTCAGATTATACATGAATCCTGCAGCTACACACGAATCCTGCATCTTCAGATTATACACGGATCCTGCAGTTTCAGATTATACACGGATCCTGCAACTTCAGATTATACATGAATCCTGCAGCTACACACTGATCCTGCATCTTCAGATTATACACAAATCCTGCAGTTTCAGATTATACACGGATCCTGCAACTTCAGATTATACATGAATCCTGCAGCTACACACTGATCCTGCATCTTCAGATTATACACAAATCCTGCAGTTCAGATTATACACGGATCCTGCAGCTACAGATTATACATGAATCCTGCAGCTACACACGGATCCTGCATCTTCAGATTATACACAAATCCTGCAGTTTCAGATTATACACGGATCCTGAAACTTCAGATTATACATGAATCCTGCAGCTACAGATTATACATGAATCTTGCAGCTACACACGAATCCTGCATATTCAGATTATACACCGATCCTGCATCTTCAGATTATACACGGATCCTGCAGCTACAGATTATACATGAATCCTGCAGCTACACACGGATCCTGCATCTTCAGATTATACACAAATCCTGCAGTTTCAGATTATACATGGATCCTGCAACTTCAGATTATACATGAATACTGCAGCTACACACTGATCCTGCATCTTCAGATTATACACGGATCCTGCAACTACAGATTATACACGGATCCTGCAACTACAGATTATACATGAATCCTACAGCTACACACAGATCCTGCATATTCAGATTATACACGGATCCTGCATCTTCAGATTATACACGGATCCTGCAGCTACAGATTATACATGAATCCTGCAGCTACACACGGATCCTGCATCTTCAGATTATACACAAATCCTGCAGTTTCAGATTATACATGGATCCTGCAACTTCAGATTATACATGAATCCTACAGCTACACACGGATCCTGCATATTCAGATTATACACGGATCCTGCATCTTCAGATTATACACGGATTCTGCAGCTACAGATTATACATGAATCCTGCAGCTACACATGGATCCTGCATCTTCAGATTATACACAAATCCTGCAGTTTCAGATTATACATGGATCCTGCAACTTCAGATTATACATGAATCCTGCAGCTACACACTGATCCTGCATCTTCAGATTATACATGGATCCTGCAGCTACAGATTATACACGGATCCTGCAACTACAGATTATACATGAATCCTGCAGCTACACACGGATCCTGCATCTTCAGATTATACACAAATCCTGCAGTTTCAGATTATACATGGATCCTGAACTTCAGATTATACATGAATCCTGCAGCTACAGACTATGCACAGATCCTGCATCTTCAGATTAGACACAATCCTACAACTTCAGATTATATACCGATCCTGCAGCCTCAGATTATAAACAGATCCTGCAATTACAGATTATACATGAATCCTGCATCTTCAGATTATACATGGATCCTGCATCTTCAGATTATACACGGATCCTGCAGCTGCAGATTATAAACAGATCCTGCAATTACAGATTACACATGGATCCTGCATCTTCAGATTATACATGGATCCTGCATCTTCAGATTATACACGGATCCTACATCTTCAGATTATACATGGATCCTGCATCTTCAGATTATACACGGATCCTGCATATTAAGATTATACACAGATCCTGCATATTCAGATTATACACAGATCCTGCATATTCAGATTATACACAGATCCTGCATATTCAGATTATACACAGATCCTGCATATTCAGATTATACACGGATCCTGCAACTTCAGACTATACACGGATCCTGCATCTTCAGATTATACACGGATCCTGCATCTTCAGATTATACACGAATCCTGCATATTCAGATTATATACAGATCATGCATATTCAGAATATACATGGATCCTGCATCTTCAGATTATACACGGATCCTGCATATTCAGATTATACACAGATCCTGCATATTCAGATTATACACAGATCCTGCATATTCAGATTATACACAGATCCTGCGTATTCAGATTATACATGGATCCTGCATCTTCAGATTATACACGAATCCTGCATATTCAGATTATACACAGATCCGGCAGTATCAGATTATACACAGATCCTGCAACTTCAGATTATGCACAGATCCTGCAGCTTCAGATTATACACGGATCCTGCAACTTCAGATTATACACGGATCCTGCAGCTTCAGATTATACACGGATCCTGCAGCTTCAGATTATACACGGATCCTGCATCTTCAGATTATACATGGATCCTGCAGCTTCAGATTATACACGGATCCTGCAGCTTCAGATTATACACGGATCCTGCAGCTTCAGATTATACACGGAACCTGCAGCTTCAGATTATACACGGATCCTACATCTTCAGATTATACACGGATCCTGCAGCTTCAGATTATTCATGGATCCTACAGCTACAGATTATACACGGATCCTACATCTTCAGATTACACACGGATCCTGCAGCTTCAGATTATACACGGATCCTGCAGCTTCAGATTATTCATGGATCCCACAGCTTCAGATTATACACGGATCCTGAAGCAAAAGATCATACAAATCTGTGTATAATCTGAAGATGCAGGATTCATTATCCAAATCAAAAATTATCTGGACTCATTTAACATCTTACCTCTCCATCAATCTGGTTTCAGGAAACAACACAGCACAACAACTGCTTCACTCAAGGTCCTTAATGATGTTGTTGAAGCATTGGATGCTAAGGATTATTGTGCTGCACTTTTCTTAGACCTGTCTAAAGCTTTTGACACTGTGGATCATAACATCTTGTGTCATAAGCTCTCAGAAATTGGGTTCTCTGATCACACCATCGGTTGGTTTTCTAATTATCTGTCCGATCTGAGGCAATGTGTTCAACATAACGGTACTTCTTCCAGCAATTTAACGGTGTACCACAAGGCTCAGTCTTAGGACCAACCCTCTTTACAATCTACACAGGTAATGTAGGTCAGAGCATCCCTGATGCGTCCTTACATTTCTATGCTGATGATACAGTTGTTTATTGTCGAGCTAAAACAGTAGCTAAGGCTTTCCAGTTACTGCAATCCGCTTTTGACATCATCCAGTCAGATTTGTTCCGTCTCAAACTTGTCCTAAATGCTGATAAAACCAAAGGGATGTTTTTTTCAAACAGGAAGTCGGTCCCAGCAGTTCTTCCTCTGATTTTATCCTCAAATGGTGTCCCTATTGAGTTTGTTGATTCCTATAAATATTTGGGTATCCTGGTCGATTCACATCTCTCTTTTAAACTCCACGTGGAAAACCTAGTGAAGAAACTGAAAGTAAAACTGGGTTTCTTTTTCACAAACAGATCAGGTCTAACACTGAATGTTAGGAAACTGTCATGGTCTGTCTTCTAGTGTCTGCTGTTTCTGAGTTCTGTCTGTTTGTGTTTTGATTCAGCCTTTTGTTGTGTTTCTGCCCCTTCTGTTTAATTCAGTTTTCTGTGTCATTGTCTGGCGTTTCTGTGTTATGTCTACTTGTGTTCAATTCAGCTTTCTTTTGTGTTTAGGCTCTTTGTTTAGTTCTCAAGTCCTGCCTCCTATGCTCTAAGATTAATTATTCTTTGTGCTCTTTGTTTAGTTTAGTTCTGCTCCTGGTTTCAGTTTAGTTTTCAGTTTAATCTCCACATCCCTGGTTCAATTAGTTTCCCGGCCCTGTTCTGTTAATTGTTCCCAGGTGTTTGTGATTACTTCCTGTCTTATACATACTCTGTCTGCCAGTCTGTCCTTTGTCGCGTCGTCATTGGGTATTCCCTGTCCTGTCCTGCCAACCTGTCCTGTTCCTCGTTCCAAGGTCCTTGTGAGTTTTTGCTACCATGCTAGTTTTTTTATTTTTGTATTATTAAAGTGTTTATTTTTATATATCCTTGAGTCTGAGTCACTGTCTGCAACTTTGGGTTCTTTCCTGCCTAATCAAACCCTAACAGAAACATCTTGTATCTGTGACTTTCCTTCCCTCCATTGATTACGGTGACATCATCTACATGAACGCTCCTACAAGCACCTGCAGATGTTGGATGCTGTCTATCATGGAGCATCCTGCAGATGTTGGATGCTGTCTATCATGGTGCACCCTGCAGATGTTGGATGTTGTCTATCATGGTGCTCTAAGATTCATAACTGGCTGTGATTATCGTACCCACCACTGCACCCTGTATTCACTGGTTAACTGGACATCATTAACCTCACGCAGACTCTTCCACTGGTACATTTTCATCTTTAAATCACTTCTTGGTCTGCTGCCCTCATACATCTCCTCCTACATGTCTTTACGTGAGTGCAGCTACAGTGTGCGCTCTCAGGACATGATTACCTGCAGTGTTCCGTCAGTGAGGACTGAACTTGGAAAAAGGGCCTTCTCCTACTCTGCTCCTGCTTCATGGAATATCTTACAAAAAGATCTGAAGATCTCGACCTTGACTTCTCTAAATGGTTTTCAGAATCTGTTGGAATCCTGGCAAAAACCAATGCAGACATGTTCTTGTTTTTGATTTTCTACATTTGCCTTATAATCTGTCTGTTTTGCTACTTTGATATCTTTGTTTTAACTTGTTAAAAAAATCTGTATTTCTCTCTTATGTTTGTCTATTGTTGATTGTTCAAGTAAAATCTACTGTTGCTGTTGTCATCATTCTTTAGTTTGTAGACCGGTCTCTCTTGTAAATGAGTCCTCGAGGCTCAATGGGATTAACCTGACTAAATAAAGGTTGAATGAATACACGAACCCTGCAGCTTCAGATTATATACAGATCCTGCAGCTTCAGGTTATACATGGGTCCTGCAGTTTGAGATTATACACGGATCCTGCAGCTTCAGATTATACATGGATCCTGCAGTTTCAGATTATACATGGATCCTGCAGTTTCAGATTATACATGGATCCTGCAGTTTCAGATTATACATGGATCCTGCCGTTTCAGATTATACATGGATCCTGCAGTTTCAAATTATACATGGATCCTGCCGTTTCAGATTACAGGTGACCCCCTACCTACGACTCCATTGACCTACGGCCGCCCGGACCTACGAACGTATCATATTTAATAAAAATATGAAATTACTGTATTAAATTTTTTTTTATTATTATTATTTTTATTATTTTTATTTTTTTGTGTTTAAATGTTCTTAATTTCATGTGTACATCACTTTGTTGCAGCTGTGGTTGTTTTAAAGGCTTTATAAATAATAATTATGATAAAAATGATCATTTCTGATCATTTTTGTCATGATTGCGCAATCATGCGCAGCAAGTAGAAGGTCTTCAGTTTACACGGTCACAAGTTCATGTAGAACACCGAACGCCATTTTAGGTTCAGTCACGGGGGCCTTTGAAGGTCTCCATTTTAGACGGTCACAAGTTAATGTAGAACACCGGACGCCATTTTAGGTTAGCTGCCGGAGCCGGCCTTTGAAGACTGGTGACCAGGATGGCTTCATATGGATTAATTACTAGCTGGAAACGTCTCTGTGAACTTTGTGGATGTCTCAGGCAGCAGCGGATTTATCGCCGATCGTGCCAGGCCGCCGCGCGAACACCTCCGGCCTGGCTAGCTCCAGAAGCTAACACGGGAGCTAACACGGGACGCAGCAGCGGCTTTGACCACCTCAAAGTAAGAAATTATATTTTTATTTAATTTATATTTTTATTACTGTACTGTATTAATTAATTACACTGTGTTAGGTGTGTTAGGATAGGCGAAGTACGTACTTGGTACCACAAAAAAATAAAAATACAGGACATCCCCGAGTGACGAGTGTACGGAAGGACTGACCTGCGAACAGATCGACCTGCGAACCGTTCTTAGGTCCCGAACTCGTTCGTAAATCGGGGGTTGGGTGTATACATGGATCTTGCAGTTTCAGATTATACATGGATCCTGCAGTTCAGAGGCGGCTCCAGGGGGGAGCTAGGGTGTGCTATAGCACCCCCTGGAAAAGTCACAGCACCCCCTTAGCACCCGCAAGAAAATATCAGATTATTTTCTTTTTCATCTGAGTTAATATTCTTTAACATGTGGTTGTTGTGATATTTTCCTCGCAAAACACAACTAATTAAAAAAAATCAGTGATTGTATCGAGTAAAAAAAAAAAAAACAATCTGATCCACCAGCTGAAGCCCACAAAGATGAGTGATGCTCTCAACACTGACCCAGAAAGGAGCAGAAACTGGTGACATGATGCCTCTGGTTATGCCATTTTTAGCTAATACAACTTGATAAATCATTTCCTGGCTTGCAGTGATAATAAATGACTTATCTGGTCACTTTAAATAACTACTTTCAACCAAAATCCAAAATAAACTTTATTAAAATAGCCTCACTGCATCTAAATTCATGCGCGTATAAAACTGAAATAATTCCTGCTCAAAGAGTTAATTTTGCCTTAGACAAAACTTGCCTTAGACTTTCATGTCTTGGATCTTTTTTACTGTTTTTCTTTACAATTTGTATTTTTGTTGGATGTAACTGGGACCCTGTCCATAGTTTTGTTCCACCTTATCAGAGTCAGAGTCAGAGAGTCTTTATTGTCATTTGCACCGCATGTGGTACATGAGATGAAAACGAGATTATGTACACGAGGTCCCAGTTACATCCAACAACAAATGAAAGAGAAAAACAGTAATAACATCTAGAATTAACTAAGAAAAACATCAACTAGTAATACACTAAGCCTAATATAGTGGGAATAAACAGCAGCACGAACATGAGTTTGTATGAGCAGATGGTCACAGATGAACACAGCAACAAGAAAACATATCAGCATCAGCATGATGTGATATTTTGCAGTGTTTATTTTTATTTTATTTTTATTTATTCATGAGTCTAACAGCCTCAGGGTAGAAGCTGTTCCTCAGTCTAGTGGTTCTACACTTGATGCTCCTCAACCTCCGTCCTGAGGGGAGTGGGGCAAAGAGTGAGTGTGCTGGATGAGTGAGGTCTTTCATGATGCAGGTGGCTCTTTTCCTGCATCTGGAGGTGTAAATGTCTGTGATGGTGGGGAGACTGACTCCAACAGACTTCTGTGCAGCCTTCACCACTCTCTGCAGAGCTTTCCTCTCTTCAACTGTGCAGCCTCCATGCCACACGTTGATGCTGGAGCACAGGATGCTCTCCACTGCACACCTGTAGAACGAGGTGAGAACTGGGCTGCTCAGACCGGCTCGTCTCAGCCGTCTGAGGAAGTAGAGTCTCTGATGACCTTTCTTGATCAGGCTGGTGGTGTTGTTGCTCCAGCTGAGGTTATCATTCATGTGTACACCCAAGTATTTGTAGCTGGAGACCACTTCCACTGCAGACCCACCTATTATCAGTGGGGCATGGGTGTACCACATGCTGCAGTTTCAGATTATACACGGATCCTGCAGCTTCAGATTATACACGGATCCTACAGTTTCAGATTATACATGGATCCTGCAGTTTCAGATTATACATGGATCCTACAGTTTCAGATTATACATGGATCCTACAGTTTCAGATTATACATGGATCCTGCAGTTTCAGATTATACATGGATCCTACAGTTTCAGATTATACATGGATCCTGCAGTTTCAGATTATACACGGATCCTGCAGTTTCAGATTATACATGGATCCTACAGTTTCAGATTATACATGGATCCTGCAGTTTCAGATTATACATGGATCCTGCAGTTTCAGATTATACATGGATCCTACAGTTTCAGATTATACATGGATCCTGCAGTTTCAGATTATACACGGATCCTGCAGTTTCAGATTATACATGATCCTACAGTTTCAGATTATACATGGATCCTGCAGTTTCAGATTATACACGGATCCTGCAGTTTCAGATTATACATGGATCCTGCAGTTTCAGATTATACACGGATCCTGCAGCTTCAGATTATACACGGATCCTGCAGTTTCAGATTATACATGGATCCTGCAGTTTCAAATTATACATGGATCCTGCCGTTTCAGATTATACATGGATCCTGCAGTTTCAGATTATACAAGGATCCTGCAGCTTCAGATTATACATGGATCCTACAGTTTCAGATTATACACGGATCCTGCAGCTTCAGATTATACATGGATCCTGCAGTTTCAGATTATACATGGATCCTGCAGTTTCAGATTATACATGGATCCTACAGTTTCAGATTATACATGGATCCTGCAGTTTCAGATTATACATGGATCTTGCAGCTTCAGTCGAAACAAAGGCAAAAAAAAAGAGTCAAAACTTGACAGTTTGACTGGAATTAAAGAAAAAAACAAAACCTACCTCAGATAGACTGAACTCAGATTAAACTCAAATTACACTCGAAATAAACCCAGATTAAATTTAGAATGAACTCAGAATAAACGCAGATTAAACTCAAATTACACTCAGATTCAACTCAGATTCAACTCAGCATAAACTCAGAATAAACTCAGATTAAACTCAAATTACACTCAGAATAAACTCAGATTAAACTCGAATTACACTCAGATTCAACTCAGATTCAACTCAGCATAAACTCAGAATAAACTCAGATTAAACTCAAATTACACTCAGATTCAACTCAGATTCAACTCAGCATAAACTCAGAATAAACTCAGATTAAACTCAAATTACACTCAGAATAAACTCAGATTAAACTCGAATTACACTCGGATTAAACTCAGAATAAACTCAGATTAAACTCGCTTAAACTCAGAATGAACTCACATTAAACTCACATTAAACTCAGAATAAACTCACATTAAACTCACATTAAACTCACATTAAACTCACATTAAACTCAGAATAAACTCAGATTAAACTCAGAATAAACTCAGATTAAACTCAAATTACACTCAGAATAAACTCAGATTAAACTCAAATTAAATTCAGATTAAACTCAGAATAAACTCGGATTAAACTCAGAATAAACTCAGATTAAACTCGCTTAAACTCAGAATGAACTCAGATTAAACAGCAGCAAGAGTTCAGTGAAATCCAACAGGAGAATTATTACAGAACAAGATAATGTGTGGAGTCAGAATTTTTCACAGAACCTGTTTGCCTCTAGCCTGGTTAAAACCAGACCCTTGTCCGTCACTTCGTTTCTTACTAGGGTCTGGGACTTCTCCCATAGACAACGATTTCTCCGGTAGATTTTTGAATGGACCAATCAGAGAACAGAAGGCGGAGTTTTGTTAGTTTAGCCTGGCGAGGTCCAGGCTATTCAGATAAATAGCTCAGAAACCACTCGGTGGATATTTTTTCTGCTACCAGTGTGTAATTATATGGCTCTAATTTACTGACTGTTGGCCTGGATGAAACATTTGAGATAAAATTCGATTTTTTATCATTTATTTTCGTAGCGCACCCGAGGCTGTTTGGAAAATGTCAAACCGAAACTATTTAAATCCAGCAGATTTGACCATTTCGTGAATTGATTTAGGAACTGTTAAGCTCAGGAACACTTCTGATATAACGTCAGCTAAGAAATATATTTTTTCTCAGCAAAGAAATAATAGTTTTTTACCTTGTTTTCATGAAAATTCCTTCGTGGCGGCAGCCATTTTAACTGACGACGTCAGTCGACGTCGTTCAAAACTCCGCCTTCTGTTCTCTGATTGGTCCGGTCAAAAATCGACCGGAGAAATCGTTGTCTATGGGAGAAGTCCCAGACCCTAGTACAAAGCGAAGTGAAGGACAAGGGTCTGGTTTCAACCAGGCTAGTTTGCCTCAGCAAGAAAGTTAAGTTTTAGTTAGTGGGAGAAAAAAAAACTGAAGACAGATTTAAAGAGTAACTTACTTCTCGACCTTGACTTCTCTAAATGGTTTTCAGAATCTGTTGGAATCCTGGCAAAAACCAATGCAGATTTGTTCCTGTCTTTGATTTTATACGTCTACCTTATAATGTTTTGCTAGTTTTTTGATACTTTGTTAAAAAAAAAAAAAAAAAAAAAAACTTTCTTTTGTTTTTTTCTCTCTTTTGTTTTCTATTGTTTATTGTTTGTTTGTTTATTGTTTATTGTTTAAGGAAATTCTACCACTGCTGTTCATTGTTCTTTAGTTTTAGCAGGTCGCTTTCGTAAATGAGCCCATGAGGTTCAAAAGATTTACCTGACTAAATAAAGGTTGAATGAATACTTCAAAATTAACTCTTTTTTTAATCTGATAAACTCCCTAGAATGTGAATAAAATGTTGTATAGCACTATGTCTGTGTTAATTTTCATGTTTTTGTGCTTATTTGTTCAAATAGGCAATAGTTGGTCTAAAAACGTGTTTTCACTAATCCTATGAGTTGAACAGAGGAATTGCGCCCTAATTTTCTTATTGGTCAACGACTGAAAAGTATTCTTAAAATAAACAAGTTAAAATATACAAATAACTAGTGCCATTCCAAAAACTATAATGTGCTTTGTTGCAGTACTTTTCCGGAGTGCAATGTACCACTTCCATATAAGGTATGAACTACAGCGAGGACCTTCTCATCTCTGCAGGGGACTGGCTCTGCTTGAACCACGTTTGTGACGTCAGAGTGAACTCTCTGACGTGTCTTGTACAGGTTTGGGATCCGACAGACCCAGGTTCGATCCCTGGTCACGGAATACCTGGTGGTATTATTTTATTTCTTTTTTTAAGCCTTTTGTTTTGGATAGATCGGGTGAGAATAGATAAATACATCTACATAATAATTATTTGTTGTTGCTTGTTTTAAGTTGTTTGCTAGAGTTTTTGTTTGTTTTAGTTTGTTGCTAGAGGGGGCGTGAACGCAGCATACCATTAACCCCCCAACTCCTCCCCTCCTTGTCTCTCGACACACCCATTTTGATGCATTTTTATGAATCTGTTATGGGGGCGGAGCTATCTTTTGATGGTGAGGTAAGTTACTCTTTAAAGACAAGAGGGATGGATGATGGAGTGACAGATGGATGGAGGGATGGAGGTTGGATAGACAGGTAGGACAGAGGGACAGAGTGATGTTGGACGGAGGGACAGATGGATGGATGAATGGGGGGACAGATGAATGGAGGGATGGATAGACATAGAGAGGACAGAGGGATAATGGAGGAACAGATGGACAGATGGGGACACTGAGATGCCATATGGACTGAAAATGATGTCATGGAGACAAAATAATNGAGAACAGAAGGAACTCCACCAGCATCATTATTCAGAAAGGTCAAACCTGATTTAGATTTGAAACCAAAGCCAAAACAGGGCATCTTGAAACTGTTAGGAAACTAGTGCAGATCTTAAACAGACCAGGGGGACTGTGTACATCTCCCTAATTGCACATGTCAATTTATGTACAAGCACCAGGTTTATAGTCAGGCTTCATTACACTTTACTTCTCTTTTTTGGTTTAACACAAACTCAGCATCTTATGTATGAAAACTGTAGGATGCATTAAAAAGGGCGAAGGCTTCAAGGTTGCAAAACTGTTTCCACACAGCTGCAGGAAATCTGCAGAATGTGAACTAAAACAAAAACAAGTCATTGAGGCAAACTGAGTTCACAGCTCGACAGTTTATTAATCATGTGCCACTTTTTCAGGGAACAAACACTGAGTGGCAGAAAACTCAATATTCTTCAGAATTAAGGCATTTTGAGCAAAACAAATGATGTTACTCAATCCTCAAATATCAAAAACATTGTGTTTTAACACAATAATCGTTAAACTTTAGAGCTTCAGTGTCAGTTTTAAATATAATTTTGAAAAGCGCATCATGAAGCAACGTTTGCATTTATCTTGATTTTTGCATTATTCTGGTGTTAGAGTGAAGCGAACATCCTGAAATCACTTGATTATTCAAATCTCCTGAACACACAAACATGTTTCATAACTTATTTTCTGTCTCCAGGCATTTTGTAGCCTGGTTAAAACCAGACCCTTGTCCTTCACTTCGCTTTGGACTAGGGTCTGGGATTTCTCCCATAGACAACGACTTCTCCGGTAGATTTTTGACCGGACCAATCAGAGAACAGAAGGCGGAGTTTTGTTACACCAAAAATACACTACATGCGGTCCGCTCCGCTCCGCAGGTCGCAGCTGAGCGTCTCAAACTCCAATTTCCACTACCTCCGCTCAGCTCAGGTCCGCCTGCATGCGCCGCTCCTAGACGCATGCGCGGGATTTGCGGGATCGCGCGATAAATCAAGTGATAAATAAGTAAGTCAGAACAAAACAATTCATTCGGTGGAAGAAGGAGAACAACAGTAGAGACTGCTGCCTTGATCTTCTCTCGTAAATGAGCGACAGGACATGGTTTGAGCAACAGGAAGTGATGTATTACATTTCAGAATAAAATACTTTATTTATTTATTTATTTATTGTATTGCGTTTGTAGGCGTAGTCATAAATGATAGTTTGACAGCATTTTTGTACAAATAAATCCGTATAGAGCTAGGATTAGTCCGCCCGTGGTGATTTTATTTTGTAAATACGGAAGTTGTGCTCGTTCCTTTTCCTGTTGGTGCGACGTAATCTTCAAAAGTTGACTCCGGCACAGCTCCGGCGTCCGGCAGAAATAGAAAAATTTCTAATTTTGACGGACTGCCGTCCGCTCTCCGCAGCTCGCCGCCGCCGTGCGGAGCCAGTGTAAATTCTGTCATTGATTATAATGGGTGCGTATTTGCTGCGGAGGTCGGACCGGAGCGGGGCGGAGCCGGAACGCATGTAGTGTATTTTTGGCGTTAGTTTAGCCTGGCGAGGTCCAGGCTATCAGATAAATAGCTCAGAAACCACTCGGTGGATATTTTTTCTGCTACCAGTGTGTAATATGGCTCTAATTTACTGACTGTTGGCCTAGATGAAACATTTGAGATAAAATTCGATTTTTTTATCATTTATTTTCGTAGCGCACCCGAGGCTGTTTGGAAAATGTCAAACTGAAACAATTTAAATCCAGCAGATTTGACCATTTTGTGAATTGATTTAGGAACTGTTAAGCTCAGGAACACTTCTGATATAACGTCAGCTATGAATTTTTTTTTTCTCAGCAAAGAAATAATAGTTTTTTACCTTGTTTTCATGAAAATTCCTTCGTGGCGGCAGCCATTTTAACTGACGATGTCAGTCGACGTCGTTCAAAACTCCGCCTTCTGTTCTCTGATTGGTCCGGTCAAAAATCGACCGGAGAAATCCTTGTCTATGAGAGAAATCCCAGACCCTAGTACAAAGCGAAGTGAAGGACAAGGGTCTGGTTTTAACCAGGCTAGGCATTTTGGGTAATACCACAAAAATGATGAGCGGTGTTTAGAGCTGGGTTATTCTACTAAAATGCTCAGGGGGCCACAGTTACTGAAAGCCAAGAAAGCTCAGGGGCCGGTCGTCCAGCAGTTATCATCAGTAAGTTTGTTTTATGGTTTAAAATCTAGTTTTATTTTAAAATTAGCCCATTGGTGGATGGAACTGAGCTCACCTGTGGTTCTGATGTGCTCCCTGGGCCGCCAGTTGGATAGCCCTGCTTTGGAGAGACAATTTGGACATTCACACACAAAAACAAGCATGGCAACACAACAACAAAAGAAACCACTGTTTAAAATACACAAAAAAGAGTTTTATATAAAACAATGTGTTGATTTTTGTGGTTAATCTACAAAGGCAAATGCATATTTAAAAGGAAAATGACAGTCATGAAACAAATTGTTTTGTTGCATTTAGACAACAAAACTAACCTTGGAGAAAGTTTGACAGTTTGTTATTTCCTTCAGTTTGAAATGTTACAGCCATTTCCACATATAAGCTGTGTAATAGAGTTTTTGGCACTAAACGAGCGATCATTAATCCCACATTCCCAGATGATTGGAAAACTGTGTTTGTGCTGCCATTATTGAAGGAGGAGACCGCACTATACTGAACAGCTATCGATCAATCTCCACACTCTGTATTTAAGCTAAAGTTTTAGAAAAACTGATAAATACTCACGTCAAGAAGTGTTTGGACTCTTAATATTTTATCTTCTCTCCAATGCACAATGGCTGCTTTGCTAAAGGTTTTTAATGACGCTGTTGAAGTGTTGGACACTAAGGATTACTGTGCTGCACTTGACTTAGACCTGTCCAAATCCTTTGATACTGCAGATCATGACTTTATGCCACAAGCTCTCAGAGAATAGTTTCTTAGATCACACTGTTGGCTGGTTCTCAAACTATCAGGTCAGAGGCAATGTGTTCGACATAACGATACTTCATCTAGCTACCTATTGGTCACAAATGGTGTGCCACAAGGCTCAGTTTTAAGTTCCACTCTTTTTTACAATTTATATAAAGAATGTAGATCGAACCATTTCTGACGTATGAACCAAATTTTGACAATAGTACAAAAATATAATACAAAACAAAGTCTATTACAAGAAAATAAAACAAAAAGCAACAATTAAACAAAGATCTATGTAACAATGCAATAAACAATATCATACATAAGGGTCTGATTATGACATAGAATTTTGTAAAAAATAGTTCTTGTTTTTCTAAGCTTCTGGTTATTTAAAGTAAGCTTTTCAATAGATGCAATGCATGTTTTTAAGTCAGATTCTTCAAAATTATTCAATGAGAGGCTTTTTTCACTCCATTTCATCTTGTGGACATATTTTAGCTAAAATTACAATAAGATTAACTAAATATATCTCTTCTGAAGAGAAGGATGAATTGTTGAAAATGAGCAAGATTTGTAATTTAGACAATATTTTTTCTAACTTTTGTTGTCAGGAAACATTGTACATCTGACCAAAACAATACAACATGAGGACATTCTACAAACAAGTGTTCAATACTTTCACCTTCATTCTGACAAAAAGAGCAGTTGTTACTAACATCAGAAAAGAATCGACAAATGTTATCTTTAACTGGGTAATATCTGTGTACAACTTTGAATAAAAATTCTTTGATCTTATTGTTGGGCAGCACGGTGGCACAACTGGTAGAGCTGCTGCCTCTCAGCGAGAAGGTTGCCGGTTCAAATCCCGGTCCGGGGCCTTTCTGGGTGGAGTTTGCATGTTCTCCCCGTGCATGCGTGGGTTTCCTCCGGGTACTCCGGTTTCCTCCCACAGACCAAAAAACATGCTTGTTAGGCTGATTGGTGACTCTAAATTGACCCTAGGTGTGAGTGTGAGAGTGGATGGTTGTTTGGTGTGAGTGAGACAGGTCCCTCTTGTAAATGAGTCCCCGTGACTCAACGAGGCTAGCCTGTATAAATAAAGGTTGAATGAATGAATGAATGAATGAGTATATATTTATGAGGTAACAAAAAAAATTTGTTCCATATTTTTTTGCTTAAATAATCCCATCTATATTTAGGGTCTGCATTATATTACTGTACTCGTCCGGCTCTGAACTGTGAACACCTCTCAACACAAAACTGACCAGACTACGAGAAAAACAACAAATCACAGCTTTACTTTATACTTTTTATTATTAAATACAAGCTTCAAGAAACGTGAGATTTTATTTTTTTCTAACAAAGTTTTAACTTTTTAAAATAAGTCTGCTGGAAATGGCCACTGCAGAATGCAATATGCTCAGGAGCATAATGGTTTACAGAAATTTAAAGGCACTCATCATAAAGTCATAAAGACAATACTGTACAAGGAATCCACAAAATACATGTAATCCACACATTTTCCTAGTCAGCGTGTCCTTGAACTAAACATTCAACGCGTGCTTTTATTTACTCAAACAGCCATTACAGTTACTGCCATATTCACCTACACAGACCAGCCCAACGTAGAGCACATCAACTCAGCAGTGTTTTGTTTACGGTCAGTGTGGACCCAGAGTAAACTGCTCCATGTGATACTGCTGAGGATGAGCTTTTGTTTGGTTTGAATCTTTGCGATGAGCACGTTTAACGCGACGACAGAGCGAGCTCACACAGGAAGTACACTCAGCATGATGGAAACTACTGCAGGGGTTGTTTCAGGTCAAACAGGCCCGTTCCTCCTCTGACCACCTTTCCAGCCACCAGGCAGGCTGAGGGCGACGCCAGCTGATCATGTGACCCTGAGAAAGATAAAAAGCTCTCAGCCGTCTTTACGAAACAAAACTTCAACAAAGTGTTTTACTGAACCTGTAGGGTTTAAACGATTGTTTAGGACTGCTGTGGAACTGAAACAATCCTCACAAGCACAGCATTTATTTTTTAAACATCTTCTAAACAGCGTGGTGGAACTGTGCAGAGGTGCAGATGTTTCTGTGCTCGTCAGCCGACGACAGAATTCAGACAGAACCAGACCAACTGGATTTATGGTGAACTTGACTCCACAGCCTTGTGTCGAGACTCCTGGATGAAGAGTTTCAGGTCTGACGACCCGCCTACACGGAGGCAACACTTGTATGTAAATTACTGAGACCGTGTAGAACCGGGTCGTTGCACCGTGCAACATGTCGGGTTGAATGAGGGTGAAGTGAGTCGAGCTGAGACTGTACGGTGTTTTTAAACAGCTTAAATCTCATTGAATTACTGAAGTAAGAGCTCTTTCAAACGGACCCGGAGCGGACTGCTGCCGTCATGACACGGCTCCGATCCAAAACATTTGAACAGATTGTGCCAACTCCTTTCATGGACCTGAACTATCACACAGTTCTTTACAGACCATCTCACATGGCAGAGGTCAACCGTGGTTTGTCATCTACAACATCTTATTTGACCTGCTGGAGGGCCAGGTCACACACTATAGCCTGTAGACATCACCCGCCAACATACAGGTAGTCCCCGACTTACGAGCGAGTTCCGTTACAACGAGGCGCTCGTAACACGGAAATCTCGTAATTTGGAACGGCCGCCACGTGTCTCGTAAGTCCGGAATTTCGCTCGTAAGTTGGAACGGTTTTGCTAGCGCGACTACAAACACTCGTTTTTCATCGAAAAACTGCTTATGAGTGCATAAAAATGATCGGAAACGTGTGTCCACATGTTTAGCTAACGAACTGTGGTGAAAGAAAAACTCAGTATTTTTTGCGTTTTTTCCAAAAATTTGCCAGCTCGTAAGTCTGGATCCTCGTAAGTTAGAGCGCTCGTAAGTCGGGGACTACCTGTATAAGGAATAGTTTTATATTCATCCAGAGGAATGTGATTAATTGCTTGCATATCTGACAATATTGAACTGGGAGTTTTTATTCAAGGAAACCCTTTGGGATCCTCGAACCAGGGGGAGTTGTTAGATATTTATGTAGACTGGTCCTGGCGTTCTTGATCTGCTCAGAGACGGGATCATAATGAAATTATGACCCGGTTCTGACTGGGTTGAACTGGACCAGCAGCTCTAAAAAGAGTCTCCCATGGATTCCATATCTGTCAATGAATAGAGCACCGGTTCTTAACCTGGGTTCGATCGAACCCCAGGGGTTCGATGAGTCGGTCTCAGGGGTTCGGCGGAGCCTCTGCCCTGGATGTAAAGACACACTTGTGTAAACACCGGTGTGACCGGTGTTGCCAGATAGAGTCCCACCCGCCCAAAGCACTCTCTACCCGCAAAAGTCAGAAGGAAAATCGCGGTGAATCGCCCAATCTGGCAACACTGGTGACGGCTGCAGATTCAGTGCTGATGCGGAAATTTAAATGGCTGTCGTGTAGTAGTTCTACGTCGTGTGTTTTTTGACAATATTTTACAAACTACGTTAAATATGTCGAGCAAAAAAAGAAAGTGGTTGGACGAATATGTCCAACATGGATTCACGTGTGTCACGGAACGGGATGGAAGTCAGCGTCCTATCTGCATGATATGCAAGAAGTTAAGCAACTCTAGTCTTGCACCGGCAAAACTAAAGGAACACTTCATGAAGATGCATAGAGACGGGGAACACAAGAACACAACGCTTGCTGAATTCAAGGTAAAAACGAGCCAGATGCTAATTTTAGCTTTTTAAGCAAATTCCACATTTAATGCTCTTATTTCAAAAAATGTCAGCCTAATTCAGCAAAAATGTGCTCTCTCAACTTCATTCTGGTGATGCTTCTTTCTGCAATTTTAGCTACTTTTCAGCTGAATCTTTTTTTCTAATTTTAGATTTTCTTCAGATAATTTCCACATTTTTGTGCTCATTTCTGCTTCTTTCAGCCTAATTGGGCAAATATATTCTTTTTGCTTTCTTCTGCTAATTTAAGCTTATTCTACCTTTTCAGCAACATTTTTTTTAGTAATTTTTTTTTGGTTTAAGGTCAATTAAATTTTTTGTGGTAATTACTGACACTTTCAGTGCACTCCTGTACCATTCTAATGTTTGGTGGATATCCCGGGGACAGGTGCTGAATCGTGTTTTTGCCATGCGTGTGGAATTAGGCAAGAGCAGCAAAAAAAACTACCGTTATGGAAACGACGAACCAAGCAAGGTGATCTAAAAAAGCTAAGTCTGGTCCTCTGGACATTCAAAAAACAAAACAAAACAAAGCAAAAAAAGCAAGGTGATGCAAGGTGATGTTGTAGAATTTGGAGAAAAAAATAATATTTTATAATATAAAATATGATTATTTTTTTTCGAACTCCTCTTTTTTAATATATAAAATTTATATATTTAAAAAGAGGGGTTCGGTGAGTGGGCATATGAAACTGGAGGGTTCGGTAGCTCAAAAAAGGTTAAGAACCACTGGAATAGAGTTTATTTTGCTTGCTACATCACGTAGAAAGGCTGTAATGCACTGTTCCACGTTTCTCCTCATGCATCAGTTCACATAAGATCCACTGAGATCACACTTAGTCACGCCCCCTCATACACATGACAGGAGGAGCTCCCCTTCTGCGAAGGGCGGGGCCTAGACGCTATAAATTAGTAATGACACTGGACATCTCTCTCTCTCTTCTGGATGCTGATCATATCAGAGAGCCAGTGCTGTAAACTGTAACATTTTCCTGCCTTTACTTTAATACAATTGATAAAACTTAATTCAGGTTTCCTTGATTTATTTAGTATGAGTTGCCACTTCTGAGGGAAATCCGAGACTGGGGGTGGACGTGTGGGACTGGAGGCAGGTCTTGTGACCCGGAGGTGTCTTAGGGCTGCACTCAGCTCCTCAACGTAACAGTACTTCCTGCACCAATGTCCCATTTATGTGTTGAAATAAGCCAGTAAAAGTAGAGAACTGTAAAAAGTTCAGTACCGAGTGTAAAGAAGACCTGCAGGCTGCTCTGAGTTCATCAGTGAGGACTTTTCCAAAGCAATCAATCAATATTTAAACCATTAAATTGCACACTTCACGGCTGTTTGAATAGAAATAAGCTAGCTGTCGATTATAGATTTGCTCGTGTAAATGAGCACAGAAACAACGATCATATGTTAAATTTAGAGCAGCATGAAGACTCCTTCAGAACTGGTTGAAGACGGCAGCAGTCCTGTCAGCCTCAGACTTTCCCTCCAAACAACAGAACATATTACCTGTTCATGACAGAACCCCACTTCAAAATGACTGAAATACCACTTTAAACATGCTCATTGTAGGAAACATGGAAAGTGTGACATCACTTCCTGTTCGTGTCATGCTTACCCAGCATGGTGGCCTGTTTGAGGAACTTGTAGCTCGTCTCGAAGGTCATCTGCTGCAGAGGAGACGAGTTGGACTGGATGGCGTGGCGGTTTAGAGGCTTGTACACGCCTTCAAAGCACATGTAGTCCGCCACCAGAGACAGGTGTCTGGGGTCCACCTCGATACCTGCAGACACACAGAATCGTCACCGCCAGAGCCCGCCTCATATCCGTTGTCGGAGAGTGGGACGGTGAGCCGGTACCGTAAACAGCAAAGACATCTTTGATCTCCTTCTCGATGACCTTCAGGGCCACTTCGATCCCGTACGTGTTGGCCATGGCGTGGACTTCATTGGAGTACAGTCTGTTGATGTCCAGGATCTGCAGAGACCAGTCCCAAGAGCTTAGTTACAAGTTGGTCAAAAGAGAACCCGTCCAACCAGTTCACTGCTCAACAGTGACACCATCTCTAGTCAGGTTCTGAATCAAGATGGCTGCCAGAGCCAACTAAACACAAGGACTAATTCACAGTGTTTTGTTTCTTGTCCACTCTTTGTGGATGTTGCAGTAACTTTATGCCCCTTTTCCATTAGTACCGGTACTGCCCGACTGGACCCGACTCGGCCCGGTTCCGAGGCTTTTCCATTAGTACCAGTACTTAGCACCTGTTCCTATTTTCAGGACTCTTGGCTCTGTGGTTCCAACCTGAACAAGCAGGTACCAAAATGTCACATCAGAACACTGTCGGTCGCTGATTGGTCGGGGGCCAAGCCGGGCAAGGCGTCATCTCCCCGGCTCCGCTGGTCACCGCGGAAGATCCTTTGTGGTGCCGACTCGGGGCTCGGGCTCCAGATCCCGGCCTTGCGTGCTCAGAGCTCCGCTGGTCACCACGAAGGATCATACGAGCTGGTGACTCGCAGAAGGCCGGTGCCGGACCCCGGCCTCACGTAATCATGAAGGATGAATTTCGATCCCGGCAGTCAGGCGGACCGAGGCGGGTCTGCGACAGATGGTGGAGACGATTTTTAAATATGCTGGTGATATATATATATTTATTTATTTATTTATTTTTACAAAATATGCCGGGTCGGGGTTTGGCCTTCATGATTACATGAGGACGGGGTCTGGAAACAACCTTCTGCGAGTCACAGCTGAGCTTGGAGCCGGGAAGATGACACAGGATTTTAGTTTAAGTTTTGGTTCCCAGTTATATCAAACAATAAAATGTAAAAGAAAAACAGTAATAACATCTAAGATATGAACTAAGAAAAACATTAACTAAAAATACACTAAGCACTAAAATCATAGAAAAACATTACTCCAAACAGCAGCACAAACATGAGTCTGTATGAGCAGAAGAGAACAAATGAACACAGCAACATGAAACACATCAGCAACAACATGAAACACATCAGCAGCAACATGAAACACATCAGCAGCAACATGAAACACATCAGCAGCAACATGAAACACATCAGCAGTGGGTCTGCCCGGCTCGGATCCGGCCCTGACACTACCTCTGCTGGCGGATCAGGGGAGCATCAGAGGCGAGTAAAATTAACTCGCCTATGCGCCTTCGTGTTTTTTCTGAATGCTCGTTGGAGGACCGAACACGCATCAGGCCCGGACTGAGCTGTCTTATGAAAGGGGCTAGTGTGTTCGATCAGAAGTTGCCTCGCTCGGATACATGAGTTGGAAACGTTCAGTGAACTCTGTGGATGTCTCAGGCGGAGGAACGGCTTTGCGGCCTCGGATGCTGCTAGGACACCGAGCTAACATGCTAACACGCGGAGAAACGGCTTTGCGGCCTCGGATGCTGCTTGGACACCGAGCTAACATGCTAATATGCTGTTTGTTTGTATTGCGCTCCAAGATGGCCGCGCTCCGACCAGCAGCAGCTTCACGGGCTCCCAGTTCATTTCTAGCTTTTAGTAATTTTAATAGCGATTCTGTGCCTGACTCTGCACGTTTTATGCGGGTGAATTATAGCCGAACTGAACTGTTGAGAATCGGAGCGGATTTACCACAGGGCACAGCTGAAATCAGCAACAACTCAAATCTACGCTTAGCAGGATGCAGCTTTTAAAGTAATCCACCTGGAAGCTGCAGCGGAGGCGCTCCGGCAAACAGAAAAGGAAGCGGTGCTCCCGGCGTCAGAAGAGGGGCTGTCGGGCGGGGATTATGGTGAGACTGCGGGCTGACGCTAAAACTGGAAGACCCCTGATGCCGACTCTTTTTCTGTCTAACGTCCGCTCGCTGGACAGCAAAATGGATTTGCTTCGTCTGAGAGTGACAACGTCGGATGAAATGCAGAAGTGCTCTGTGCTGTACCTCACGGAAACATGGATTTTACAGGAAACACCGGACTCTGTGTATGAACTGGATGACAAACTTTTTTTCAGAGCGGACCGGTGCACCAAGACTACGGGACAAACACGAGGAGGCGGGAGGTGTGTTTACGTGAGTAAGGACTGGTGTAAAAATTGCACTGTTATTAAACGTTTATGCACAGCTGCTGTGGAGCTAATAAAGGTCCAGGCAGAGCTCTGCGTACGACCTGTACGCCGCTCTATACGCTCTACAGTAATCCATGCCTTCATTTCATCCCAGCTGGATTACTGTAATTCTCTATCTTGGAGTCAGCCAGTCCTCACTTGCACGTCTGCAGCTGGTGCAAAATGCTGCTGCACGACTTTTAACTGGAACACGCAAAAGAGAGCACATTACACCTGTCCTGGCTTCTCTCCACTGGCTGCCCGTGTATTTTAGAGTTCATTTTAAAATTCTCTTGTTTGTTTTTAAGGTTTTAAACAACCTTGCCCCCCCTTATTTGGCAGAGCTTCTACACCATTACACTCCATCCCGGTCACTCAGGTCTGCTGACCAGCTGCTCCTGGTCATTCCACGGAGTAAGAGGAAGCTTCGAGGAGACAGGGCCTTCTCTGTTGGTGGCCCTGAGTTATGGAATGCTCTGCCTTTACACATTCGACAGGCTCCCTCACTGTCCATTTTTAAAACCCGTTTGAAAACACATCTCTACTCATTGGCCTTCAACCCAACTGAGACTTGATTTTACTTCATTTTTATTGATTTTACCTGTTTAACTTGTCATTTTATTGTATTTTAAATTGAATTTTTAGTTCACTGTGTGTTAGTTTGGTGGTTCTGTTTTTATGCTTTTTTTTTTAAATCTTGTTTGTAGCTAGTGTCCATCACTTTGTTTCAGCTGTGGCTGTGTTAAAGCGCTTTACAAATAAAGTTGATGATGATGATGATGTTCTGTGCGCACGCGTTCACAGGCACAGCTCTGAGTTCATTCTCGCGCTAAATGCTCGCGTTTTCGCTCCAAATTCTTGTCGTAATTTGAGCAGCTGCGCGCAGAGCGTTTACCTACGGGACAAACTGAGGTCGCTGATTGGTCATTTGCTGACACGCCTACTGAATTGATTGACAGGTCGGGTGGGGAAAAAAGAAAAAGGCACGAGCTGTCAGGCTGCAGCCGCTGCGGTGTTCTAAAACTTTATATGTTAATAAAAAGTTCTAAAAAATAAAAACAGGGAGCGCTGGTCCTGCAGCCCACAGCCCATCAGGAAATGTTTAGAACCTCCCGCAGCCACGTAGGACATGAGTTTATTTGCTCGTGACAAATTCATTCATTTCTCATCATTTCAGTCATGGAGCAACGAAGGAGGAAGCAATGCGATCACTTGACTTTTGGCAAAAAAAAACAAAAGAAAAGCCCAGATCAGGGATGAAGAAGGGGAATTTAATACATTTGTGTCTCATACAAAACAGTCCGGTGCCGGGCAGTTTATTGTGAGTCAACGCGCTTCGCGTACGTAAAATTTGAGCTTTACGCGTTCGTGCCCTGCGGGGCTACGCTTGTGCCTCTGCGTACGTACGGCGTACAGCGGCGTACTACCATATGCAGAGCTCTGCCGGGGCCTTAACAGTGAAATGTCGCCCCCACTATCTCCCCCGCGAGTTCTCAGTGATCCTTATCACAGTAATTTACATCCCTCCTGATGCTAATGCTAATGATGCCCTACAAGAAATTCATGATTTAATCAGCTCGTTGCAGTGTAAATATCCAGAGGGGCTTTGCATTGTCCTAGGTGACTTCAATCACGTGAATTTAAAGGACTCTCTCCTAAACTTCAACCAACATGTAACCATAGCAACACGAGGAAGTAACACCCTCGATCACGTCTACACAAATGTGAGGGGCTCTTACAGAGCTAAGCCCCGCCCCCGCTCGGTTCTTCTGACCATTTATCCATCCTTATGGTTCCAGCACAACCCCCCCCCACTGAGACGCTCCAAACCAGAACAAAAGGAAGTCAAATGTTGGCTCCAGGACAGTGGCCCCATGCTGAGAGACTGCTTTGAAAAAAACAGACTGGAATGTTTTCAGGGAGGCAGCTGATAACGAAGGATCAGTGGATCTTGAACTATATGCATCCACCGTACTGGGTTACATTAGCACATGCTCTGAAAATGTATATAAAAAAAAAGTTAAATATTACCCCAACACAAAACCCTGGTTAAATGCAGAAGTTCGCACCCTGCTGGCAGCCAGGAATGCTACCTTCAAGTCTGGGGACTCAGAAGAGCTGAGAAAGACCAGGAAAGAGCTGGTTGCTGGCATTAAGAGGGCCAAAGCCAATTATGCACAGAGGATTGAGGGTCAGTTCACCTCACAAGACCCACGGAGCATGTGGAGGGGCATCAAATGCATAACTGATTATAAAGGGAGGAGTGTACAATGCCCCAAAGACCCATCTCTGCCTGATGCCCTCAACAAGTTTTATGCACGCTTTGAAGACCCAAACAGACCACCCAGCACCAGACTCACCTCATCACCAGATGAAGAGCATCTCAGCGTGACCGCAGAAGAAGTGAGAGATAGTCTCAGAAGGATCAACCCTCACAAAGCAACCGGCCCAGACAACATCCCCGGGAAAGTTCTGAAGGTATGTGCGGATCAGCTCTGTGAGGTACTGGCTGACATCTTTAACACCTCACTTGCCCTGGAAAGTTCCCACCTGCCTGAAGACCGCCACCATCATCCCAGTCCCAAAAAGCTCCACAGTGACTGGTCCGAATGACTATCGGCCGGTGGCCCTCACCCCGATAGTCGCTAAATATCGCTAAATATATAAATATACATGTAGTCGCTACAGACAGGAGGTGGAACACCTGGAGAGCTGGTGCAAAGAGAATAATCTTCACATGAATGTGAAGAAGACAAAGGAGATGATTGTGGACTTCAGAAGGAACAAACACACCCATGCCCCACTGAACATAGGTGGATCTGCAGTGGAAGTGGTCTCCAGCTACAAATACTTGGGTGTACACTTGAATGATAACCTCAGCTGGAGCAACAACACCACCAGCCTGATCAAGAAAGGTCATCAGAGACTCTACTTCCTCAGACGGCTGAGACGAGCTGGTCTGAGCAGCCCAGTTCTCACCTCCTTCTACAGGTGTGCAGTGGAGAGCATCCTGTGCTCCAGCATCAATGTGTGGCATGGAGGCTGCACAGTTGCAGAGAGGAAAGCTCTACAGAGAGTGGTGAAGGCTGCACAGAAGTCTGTTGGAGTCAGTCTCCCCACCATCACAGACATTTACACCTCCAGATGCAGGAAAAGAGCCACCTGCATCATGAAAGACCTCACTCACCCAGCACACACACTCTTTGCCCCACTCCCCTCAGGACGGAGGTTGAGGAGCATCAAATGTAGAACCACTAGACTGAGGAACAGCTTCCAAAGTGAAAAAAATGTGTGGCACGTCAAAAACAAAACTAAAAACAGTGGGGCGGTTGACCACCCCGCACCACCGCCTGTGGTGCTGCGCATTAGGTTTAGTGTTAGAGATTAATATGTTAATAGGATTTTATAGGTTTAGAGATTAACATTTTTTGCCTTCTATTTGTGAAACAAGGTCAGAGGAAGCTGGTTCTGGTTTGGTCAATTGGACCCGGTGGTACACCACATTCTGTGACCTGCAACAGTTCATGCAACACCGCCCCCTACGGTCACAATATAAGGTAGTCACAGAATATGGTGTAACACCGGTTCGCAACGCGCTCCAAACAGGAAGTTGATTCATTTTCTGTTGTGTAACTGTGACGTGATGATGTCACTACGAATACTCGACGTGAAATTAAAAAACTCGATAGAGGTCCAAGTAATCGATGTGTCGATTACTCGAGTACCGGTAGTCTGTTAAAGCCCTAGTAGTTGTGTCTGTCATTGTGTGTCTGTGTGTAGTTGTGTCTGTCGTTGTGTGTCTGTGTGTAGTTGTGTCTGTCGTTGTGTGTCTGTGTTTAGCTGTGTCTGTTGTTGTGTGTCTGTGTGTAGCTGTGTCTGTGTGTCTGTGTGTAGTTGTGTCTGTCGTTGTGAGTCTGTGTGTAGCTGTGTCTGTCGTTGTGTGTCTGTGTGTAGTTGTGTCTGTCGTTGTGTGTCTGTGTGTAGCTGTGTCTGTTGTGTGTCTGTGTGTAGTTGTGTCTGTCGTTGTATGTCTGTGTTTAGCTGTGTCTGTTGTTGTGTGTCTGTGTGTAGCTGTGTCTGTTGTGTGTCTGTGTGTAGTTGTGTCTGTCGTTGTGTGTCTGTGTGTAGTTGTGTCTGTTGTTGTGTGTCTGTGTGTAGTTGTGTATGTCATGGTGTGTCTGTGTGTAGCTGTGTCTGTCGTTGTGTGTCTGTGTGTAGTTGTGTCTGTTGTTGTG